>KK117254.1:8575-40061 GCA_000611955.2 Stegodyphus mimosarum
TTCAGCAGGGGTTTTAAACTGAGGCTTATACGAAGGCCAACTACAGCCTTCGTTGGCCTTGGCCGTAATTTTCTTAGTTATATGAGTAATTTATTGAAGACATATCTCGTGGAATTTAAATTCATGATAATTCTTTTTAAAAATATCTCAGAAAAGTATTTCTGAAATGGTATACAGAAACAGCTAAAAACAATATACAATGGTGATTTTGTGTTGACCATTTGTATTCATGAAAACACATGACATGCTGCTTGTTATTCCCGATCCAAAATTTCTTCATTTTATTATTGATGATCAAGTACAGAATGTTATGAAATAATATGAGAATTGGTTTTTTATTAAATTCGTTAAAGTCTTCTTTAGAATTTGTACAAACTGTAAGTCGCTTTCTAAGATACCTTAATTTCTTTCTAAATTGTGTTCTTGAACTCGTCAGTACTCCTCAGTTTTGTGTAGAATTCCTTTTTCAAGAGTGCCTGTTTAATGGTTAGGCGGCTCTGGCCTATAATCCATATTTAAAGGGTTTTCCAAAAGCAAAGAGCAAACATCGTAGTTCTAAAACATTGTACAAAATATCGTCGTCGAAAATAAAGCGGTTTAAAAACTTTGCAGTTTAAAAAACATCGCCGTCGAAAATATCGGGGTAAAAAATAAAGTATCTACAAATCATTGCGTGACGATAACATCGCACACAGGCGTCTTTCTTCTTTCAGGTTTTAAAAGTTGTAATTGCATATTCGCATACTGATTTGGTTGCGCAAGAAGGAAGCAGGGGTATTTTTACTTCTACATTTCACATCTTTGAATGAACTAACAGATTTTTGCTGAAAAAATAAGAACTTTTAAGCATTTAAAAATTGAAAATAAGTATAAAATTAATGCAACTTATAAAACTTAACAGAATTTTTAATTTATATAATTAAGTAACAAGGGTCACTAATAAATTAAACTTTTTTTTTAAAGTTTTACTTTTTATAAAGCTCTTAGAATGCAATCTAAAAATGCTTATAAAAAGGATGATAAATAACTGCATGAGGTTACCTCTATAAAAGTTGCTTAGTTAATTACTAAATTACTTTCCTTCCCATTTGTTAATCTGATATAGTTTTAATGAAAATTGTATTTTGTTTTGTTTCCGTTTATTCTTAAAATATCGTTAACATTTTTATTTATAGCGTATAAATTTTTTGGATGTTGATTTGTTAGTTACAACGAAAGTCAGTTACATAATATGTCAGTATGGGATTTAAAAAACGCATTTGTGCAATGTTATCGTCACGCGATGATCTGTAGGTACTTTATTTTTTACCACGATATTTTCGACGAAGATGTTTTTAAACTGCGAAGTTTTTGAACCGCTTTATTTTCAACTACGATATTTTTTACCACCATTTGTTTTAGAACTGCTATGTTTTCTTTTCGCTTTCTTTTCTCCCACGACGTTTTGTGCCGCGATGTTTTCGTCCTTGACTTGTTTTCTCGGCGACGTTTTCGTTCGCGCGATGTTTGCGGCTGTAACCCTTAGAACAATACTTTTTCGGAGAACACTATCCTAACCTTAGAAAATTAAATCTCAAAATAATATTTAAAGTAGATCAATGTGCTGTAGATTCTTTATGTAAAAAACAGTTGAAGAAAATCATTGTATTTTTTATTAAAATATTTTAATATAAAATTAATGCAATTATTAATAGCGTTAACTCATGTTACAGGTGTCATCAACTCTTGCATTATATTTAGTGACTGGGGTATGTTGCATTTTTTTAGATAAACTACCGAAATCTGGGCTCTTAATGCTATTCGCAGTCGCATTTCATGTTCTGGATTGAATTTGTTTCTGTACTTTGTTTTTGTTGCCATATATATTGAGAAAGATGTGTCAAATAAATAAGTTGTTCCGATTGGCACTAAAATGTTTGAAAGCTAAATCTACAATGGCTTTGAAGCGCAAAAGTCAGGTGATCCAGATGGTCGATGTGTTCTTGTGGTGGTGTGTGGTTTCGAACCCGTGGTCGTGGATTTTTTGGGTAATTATTTTGCTAATAGTGTTATGTAAGTGGATTATTTTGCCATTGAAAGTGATTTTAAATAACGTAAGCTTTATGTTATGGTAAATAATAGTTTTTTATCGTTTTAATTTTAGATTTATTTGGGAAAATTTGTGTCTGTTTTCAAACCTATTCAAGTGTTTCGTTTTAACTTCGAATGCATTTACTGTAGTTTGAACATTTTGCATAGTATTGTTTTTTGTTAATATTTGTTCGGTATTGTACATCAGGAATTCTTTATTTTGGTTATTTCTTTCGAATAGTATATTTGAATCTGAATGCCTAGACACTGCAGTGTATTTGGTTGGAAATCCACTTATGACAAAAATGATCATGTCACTACTTATTCTTTACCTAAATCACCTAGAAAAAGGCGGAAAATTGTAAACTGTCAAAGCAATTTTGAAAGTAGGTGCTTTAATGATAAATTCCATGTTGCTGTTAGCTCTCAGAATGTTGATTATATTAATTTCTTAAAGAAACTAATGTTATGGCTTGTCCCAATAAAAGGAACTTTATCACCACAAACATTTCAGGCATTAATAACAACTACAGATGCATTCTTTCAGTTGATTCCATATTTGTTTCAAAAGTATGAAGCTGAATACATACTTTTAGGAAGATTTCAAACTGATGCTCTTGAATCACTTTTAGGAATGTATCGACAAATGTCAGGTTCAAATGATTACAAAAATTACCAGCAATTATTACAAAGTGAGAAGAAGCTTCGTTTTAAAAGCAATATTCTAATTTCATCATCAAATATTAATATCCATTTAACGTCAACTTTACCAGATAATAATAAGGATTCTATCTTTACATTTGTGAGTATTGATGATTATTCAAATTTACTAATTAACGATTTTTCTATAGAAAATGTTTCTTTTGATATTTTACCAGTGCAGGTTTATGTTTCAGGTTATGCTTCCATGAAAGAATTAAGGGTGGTAAAATGCAGTATTTGCAGAACTGCTTGCAAAATATTCATTCAGTAGATATAGCAGATGACATTTTTGGTTTTCTTAAAGAATTAGTTAGGGGGAAATTAGCTTTACCTCTGAAGTTGCTTTATTAACATCTTCAGTTGTACATTTCTTAAACACATGGAAGAGACATTTCTTTCTTTTTTATACAATTGCCCTACCCGATTTAATGAGTAAACTCGTGTTATGGATTTTTTAACTTTCAATTAAATAATTTTTGCCAAATTTGGTCTGTGTTGCCAAAAATATTTTCTAATTCTTTTATAAAATCTTAATTAGTTTTTTTTTCAGAAAAAAGAAAAAGGCAAGTTTCTGGCAGGTAATTAAAAAATAATTTGATCCTTAAGTGACTTAACACTATCCTCATACAAAATATACTTCTAAATGATCAAAAGTTTTTGTTAAAACTGCAAAATATGACGAAGTAGGTTTAAGGAGAGAGACAGGGTGTATAAGCTCTGATATAAATATAAATAATCTAATGAATAGATGGTCGAAAAGAAACGAATGCCTGTTTTTAACATTCATTTATTATTATCATTACTTTGCTTCTGAAAATTATAAGATAGTGAGTATTATTATGCTGAATGCAAAGTACACTAGTGTCCAAAATTGAAGTGACAAAGACAAAGAGTGTGATATGTCAAAAAATAGTTCGTTTATTGCTCTGAAATTTTGTTCCCAGATGTCTAAAATTTATATGCTGCATTATCATAAACAACAACTAGCAACATAACAAAAAAAACAGGGTTAAATGTTTTGAAGTACACAAATGAAACCATAAATTGTCAAAATATAACACTTCTTATTTCCAGAATGGTAGCGCTAATATACAGAGTAGCATCCCGAATAGCTTTACATGCCTTACAATGAACCCTCCAAACGTAAATGAGGTTGTTGATCATAGATTCTGGCAAAAAATCTCATTGTTTTAAAATCAAGGATTTTAGTACCTGAAAGGTCCTGGGAGAGTGCTCAGGTCGAGCAATGGTTCTTCCTATATATTTGCAGACATGCTTTATAGGATTTAAGACCAATGGCTTTGCACAAAATTAACGAATACTCTTCTCCTTTAGAAAAATCGTCAAGCAATTGATCTCTCGGTGACCTCGTATTATCTTTCATAAAAGTAAAGTTCCCTCCAACAACGACCTGAAAGGCCTGGCGTAAAGCTGATCCCTATAAAGCTGTTAGGTCATAGTACCCACTTCGAAGAGATGTAGAGGTGTACGATCGTCGAACCTGATGCCTCCCGAAGCATGAATTCTGTTTTCACAGTGGTTAATTTCCTTTATCTTGAAGAAACGATAGCGGGGTTCAGCATCTCTCCACACGAAGAAATGTAAAAAATCTTCCTATGTATTAAATCTCGATTCAAAATTGGAGAGGATATGGCCCCAGACCTATGCTCAAGAATGCTGTGCATGGATCCAGAAAAGATGGGCAATCATTTCTGCGATATGCTGTGGAAGACACATATCTCTGGTTGCTGCGCATAAAGGGCTTTCTCTGCTCGAAGTCTGTATACGCTTTGCATAGAAAGTCTTGCTCCAGACTCAACAGCATGTCTTTAAGGATCCAGGCGAGATCCGAGGTCTAGCAGTCATCTCTTTAGGGCATCATACGTTTAATGCCCCATATTGATCCTCCGCAACTATAGTTGCTCCTGGATGGCTTTAGAGAGTGTTCTGATCATGGCACTCTTAGTTTGAAATTTGTACCCTAAGCTGGATACAATAATTCAAAACACTCATGAAAACAGCGACTTTCGCTTGAGACTCATCAGCCTCATCAGCCTGTTGATTCTCCCTTTCATTCCGTCACTTAAACGATTGCGATAACTCATTTTAAGTGAAATACGCCAGTCTTACAATTCTACTTGCAGAAATGGTTGAACATCATGGTCGAATTTCAGGTTAAGAAATCTATCAAGTCCACATTTTTTATAAGAAAGTATCCTTTTAAAGCCATAAGAGCAATGCATTACATTTACCGAATCATACATGACATCACATTTTAAAGTATTAGTGGTAGCTATTTTCAATTATTGTTAAAACATGCTTGCAGTTTTGGATACTAATGTAAGTCCAAATCATATAATAATAATATCATATGCAAATCATAAAATGATGTATGTGCAAAAGTATATTTACACGCGTTAATAAACACGCTTAGAAAAGATTCAGATGCATTTGAAATATTCATATCCACTAGAAATATATTACAGCATTTTATATATACCGAATGTAATTTCAATACAATATCTGTAAATGATAATAAAAATAGCAGTGTAATAGAAAATAATAAATATATACAACAGCATCGAACAGCAAAGAATGCAGCAACACCATAACCACAGCATTAAGACCACGACATTAAGCAACACTGATCAACCATAGCATTACGACCATTTTCCTAATATCATGTTGCTTCATTTCTGTCACACAAAATACCAGCTACCATACAGTTTTCATCGATTATGAAGAGATGGTTGATGATCACTGAGCTGGTCTCCATGACTTTTCACATGGGCTCAAGTGGGTTAATATATGGTGAGTTAGGAGAAAAGAACATCAACTGAAATTCATCTGTTCTTCAATAAACTGAAGCAAAATTTCGAGATTGTTACAAAAAGCGCTGTCCTGTTGAAAGGATCAATTTCTGATGGGGAAGACAGACAGCATAAAAGTGTATAACTAGTCAGCAATAATGTTAACATAGTTAGCAACTATCATAATGCATAAGACAAGCGCTTTTAAAAGGTTGCCTCTGAGAACATTCCCAGAAGCTCAAGATCTCTTCCATCGACCTGTTTATGTTTAAAGGTAAATATGTCATTCAATCAATCGTGTGAAAGACATCGCAATTTAACAAGGTCATCTACTTAAAGCCAAAAATGGCGATTCATACTAATGAATAGCTGTTTTACATTGTTGCATGCTCCAGTCACGCTTGCATGCAACAATGTCTTATTCTATTCATGTCATAACAATGTCTATTCACGAGAACATTCATTAGCATAAAAGAAATTTGCCATTAAGAAATTTTACATAAAAAAGTTTTTGCACTAACAAGCCTTGCAAAAACGAACTAGTAAACAATGGATATTATGCCCAAATATAGTGTAACAAGTAAGTATATTATTCAAATTTCACTTGAATTGTTGGAGATTTGCAAGTCTAAATTTTTATACTTGCGAAGGGCACTAATCTTTCAACTCTTCTAAATCATCTTGGTAAGTGCTAAGGGTATAGGTGTTCTAAATTTCTATAAATGTGATAGGCATCAAATGCAAAACATTTTTTAAGGTAAGCAGGGGTCTCCTTTTGGGCTGCTGGTGTGTTACTGTCTAAATAGTTAGTGATGTTGGACTGTCCCCATACAGGAATGGAACTATTCCTGTATGGGGACAGCCGTGGCCGTTTCGCCGTCAATACATATTTTCTTTTACATGACTGCATTATAGCTTGCTGTATTATATCAAGTTGATTTAGTTTAATAATTCTGCTTACCTATCGCATATTTAAGACACATTTTTTCTTTATATGCCTATATTATATCTTGCTATATTGTATTATTAAGTTTATTTAATTTAATAATTTTTTTATCTATTGTATGCCCCCCGGGGTCGACGTAGAGAAATCTAAAAAGCTACTGGCTAGGATCTTTACCTAGGCAGTCTCGGCCATGGGGGTATACAAATCATGAACCTAGTGGTTCTGGGGGCTCCGGGAAGGCCACTTATTGGCCGGCCCGGAGTCCGAAAAATCTTGGAGCAGTTGGTTCTGGTAGCCCGGGGATAGCTTCGCGGGTTTGATGGGTAATGGCCATCTGCGACGGGTAGCCCGAGCGACTGGCAGATAGCATTTAGACAGCCAGCGTCGCCTTAAGGCAATTAGTGCCAATTCTCTCCAAAGTGCGGTGAAGGGGGTTGAACCCCCGGATCTGTAAGGTGATTGGATTGACTGCATAGTGCCAGCACTTGTCTAGGCGGAATACGTAGATGAAGATTTGGTTACCTATTGTATACCTCTAGCTATCTTAAATTTTAAAAGAAAAAATCCTTTTGTAATTAAACACTTTTTCTAGAATTATTAAAATATTAACTAAAATTAATGACTTTTCCCCGGAAAACAATTTATTTGGAAGGGTTTTATAAGCAACGTATACAAAAAGTAAACTGAACCATTAAACTAAATAAATTTAATGCTAGTATAATACGGCAAGATATAATGCAGTCATATAAAGAAAAATATGTCTTGACGGCGAAACGTCCCAACGGCGAAACGTTCTGACGGCGAAAGTTACGGTGAAATGACGACGGCCCAACGGCTACGTTGAAATGACGACGGCGAAAAGTCCTAGACTACCCTATACTGCCTATAGTTAAACATTGGGTATCTATTGTATTTCAACCTGACCTTATCCACTGCAGTCGTAAATGTCTATGATGCTGACTTAGCAGAGGCCCACGGGAGGGGCGTCTGTTGCGAAGATCCATACCGAATAGAGTTCGAGGAATTATGGGCTCATCTACAGCTATACTTAGATCTGCACCCTATATAGCTGTCAGTTGATCCACCAGCAACCACCCATTTGACTTTGGTAAGTAGGATAGTCTCTGAACTTCCACTGATCTGACGTGGACGTTCTATGCTCTGATAGCTACTACTGGTTTCATCATCCTTCTTCCCTTTTTTCATGGATGCTAACAAGGGCAGTTTGCGAACACTCCACTATCAGTTCTATTTCTGAGATACTCATTCCTAGCCCTCGGACTATTATAACATAGCCTTAAAATCACTAACTTTCCTTATTACACGCACACATGGTCGAAAATCGTATCACCGTAGCCATAAAACAGCATCCCCTTCTTGTCATATGTCATCTACGGTATTTTGGTAAGCGTATTTCCAAAGGGTGGTAAGGGGTCACTGTAATGCTTTGGAAGAATCAAGAAGTACTTCAAAAACTGGAATTAGATTTGAAATGAGCGGTAAGTTCATGATTTGAACAACCTTGAATGTTTTGGATGCCTTCACAGCTTACTCGATAATGAGAGCACTAGTTTTCGAGTATAAGTAGCACTTTGGTTTGATGTTTAGGATTCATTTTCTTTTCTTGAATTTCTATATTAGACTTGTAAAGACACTATGTTGCATGTGAATGTGCGAGGCATAAGGTGATCTACCCAGGAATCCTGTTAAAGAAATAAAAGGTAAATTATAACGAAAGAATAATAGAGAATACAAATATATAAGTAATAAACAGTTAAAATATTAAAAAACATACAGATTTTAGTTTCTAAATCATCAGAACAAACTTCTGTTTTTTGTATGCATTAACAAGGCGGTCTTAATTCCATAATTCTTGCAATGGTACCGATATGAAATAAGATTATTTTATACAGCATGAATTTATAAAAATAATTTTCAAAGGGTCTCAAAATATGCCCTTCAATTCATGCCATTATGCGGTAGCCCCTATTGTTAAATTATTTTAAAGAAAGAAAGAAATCAAGGCCCCTTCTGACAGAAGAAATTATCTGAATCCTGCCATCATCAGCAATCGGAAAGATGTGAAAGATATGAATTATTTATGTAAGCAACAGCGATTTCAAATTTCATTCTAAACTCAGTGTTAACGAAAAATAAGTTGCTGTTAGAAATGCTGGCATTAGCGAGTAAATTTGTATTGCTTTTTAATATTTTTTAGTTTTATTGCGTTTGTTGCTGAAATAAGGTAAAAAGACTGATTTATTTCGATTGCTTTCATTTCTATTAAAGTAATTTATGCACTACGAGGTAAATTTTGAGCTGTATGCAGAAGTTACAAGAAGCCTTGTCACAAAAATGATTGGACAGTACTAATATAAACACTTGATAACATATGAATTATTTATGAATATTTTTAATTAGAAATTCCAGAAAACAATTATTAAAAATTATAAGTTTGACTTTTAGATGGTAAATTTTGCGATATGATAATTTCATTGATAATTTTACTTAACCATCACTGCTCTGTCGAAAACAAGACAATTTGTACTTGCCTACAGCTCCTCTATGTGCATTTAACTTATAATACTAAGCCCACTTCCTCGGAAAATGATCACGATTTTGGAACTCGAAGCAAGGATTCTACAGAAAATGAAGTCTTTTGAAGCATATTTTAAGTCGAAATTTCATCAGATTACAATTCATTGGCCACCTCTATTTAAAGACTCACGAATCTTCACAGCCAACAACTAAAGCAAACAACTATCTAGTTGTTTACTTAACATAGTCTGAAGTCAAACAGTTTTATCATAATTTATTTAAGAATCATAAAGAGTATCAATAAGAAAAGTCTTAAAGAGGACAAAGGAAAGCTTAGAATTTTAGCAGGTGTGAAGACGTTAAATTTGTTCCTGTTGGTCAAAACATTTCACTTGTTATTAAAGGTTAACAAAAATCTTAAAGGTTTTAAATGTGTAGTAAATTGAAGTACAGTTATTTATATTGCTAAAAAGGAATTTACTTTTCTAATTGTCAGATGTTTCATCTCATCAGTGAAACGTTTTCCTTTTTAATTTCTTACAGATTTAAGATTTCTAAAATCAGGAACAAACATGCAATATTCCGAAAATAGTATAGTTATGTCGACTGCATTTTCGTAGTAAGTTAATAGCAAAGGAAAAGAAAATTTCGCATACAGACAGTTTCTTTTCCTATGCAATCTCCTTATCTCTGATATTCCAGAACATTTTAGATTTAAATTAATTAAAGCCATTTAGGAGAATTAATAAAAATCCAACAGCTTTCTTGAATTCTGCCAAATGCTGTCAAATTTTGTCACCAAAGCCATCGAATAACAAAATCCGATATATTTGATTGTATAAGATCTATGAATTACGACCAGTAAAACGATAAATGGTACTAAAATCTATGAAAAACAGTACGTAAATAATGGGTAATATTATGCATAGTTTTCTACGGAATTGAACCTATTTTTGTTGAATAAAGAGGCAGTTTGTTATCTAGTTTTAATAACTTTCTTATTGTTTTGCATTTTCAAAGCTTTCGCACTGTTTTATCATAACTGGAAGATTTTTTTCTTAAAGTATGTTGATTTCTTTGGAGAAGGAGGATTAGCACAAGGCATAAATATGCTATAGCCAAGCAAGGGCGGATGGAACTGGTCTAACCGGCCCAAGAACCTAAAAAATGACGCAGGCCCCTTTTTCGAGCTTCCATTCGCCCAAGGTGCAAGATACAATGGTATAAAAGGTGGCGGTGTAAAACTGACAATTGTCGACCAAGATATAAGGGTGTTGTGACATAAAGGCCCAAAAGTGTCGGCACCCTTATAAAGTTCTGTATCGTGAACAAAGAACCCCCATCAAGCAGCCGAGACACCCATGTGAAGATCTGAATCATAACGAACATTTGCCCATCTGCACCAAGTTGCAAATGCCTTTATAACATTTTATGAAATCATCCGGGTGGTACGCTATGGATATTCATCGTTTTTATATAATGGATTAAACAATTAGCTCCAATTATGAATTTACGAAGACCTAATGAGATCGTGGTTAAGAAGGAAGTGAGTATGTATGATACAGCTAACATTAGTTTATAAGGTATATCTCCCACATTCTTGGCGTGCCTTCGTGGTGTAATGGTCAGCACACTGAGCCGGTATTTCAGAGGTCCGTGGTTCGATTCCCGGCGAAGGAATTGCATATTTTTCATGTCTCCTGCCACTAAATAACCTAATGTCTCTACACTGGCGCCCGAACTAAAAGGGTTGTGGATGATGACTCTCCACACCCAGGATTTGGCGACTAGGTCCCCTAAAACCCTAGTCGCCCTTTAAAAAGGGGAGTATATAAGGTATATCTCCCACATTCTTAGCGTGCCTTCGTGGTGTAATGGTCAGCACGCTGAGCCGGTAATTCAGAGGTCCGTGGTTCGATTCCCAGCGAAGGCGTTGCATATTTTTCACCTCTTCTGCTTCGTTAAACCTAATGTCTTTACAAGTTTACCTTCCGACTTTTTTAGAACGTCATTTATAGGCTTAGCGTATTTTGCTGCATGAATTCTACAATTATGGTTAATGTGTCATTTTTTATTACTTTGTTAGCGGACATAGATGACCGCATAGACATAGGTACCTGCGCCTCGAGAATTTTTCCGATTTCCCGATAGTACTATCCGCTCCTGTGCTAAATTAAAAAAGATTTAAATTAACTGTAAATTATTACTTGGTAAACATTTCTAAATTAACATTTGATAAAATATTTTTTCCAACATCAAAAACGATACTTACTAAAGTCCTGGGACAATTGATTCTAGCATACCATTCTAGACTATAGAATACAATCAAAAATCCCCATCCTTGAAGCAAGGAACCCCATAGGAATGCATTCCAAAATATTGATGTTGCTCTTCTTGTTAAAAACACATACATAGCTAAAAATAAAAGTTTCTGAACTGTAATTGATAAACTGGGCTAATTGTCATAGAGTCCTGATGTTATATTCTTAGCTAATGGTATGAAGTTTTCAGTAATGTAAATATTAATGAAAAACAATTAAAAAAAGATTTTTGTACCATAAGCTATTTTTTAAAAATTTGGATATGATAATTAATGCTGTGAAAGGATTAGCATTATTCGTGATGTAAAATTATAGATGAATTCTGTAAGAAGACTTGTATAGTCTATTATTCCTATTAAAGTATGTGACAAATTTTTTTCTCCTTTCAGTCGATTAGTCATCATATCTATTTTAAATAGAAGCTAATTATATAAAAAACTTTTCTTTAAATTGCATTTTATTTTCACTTTTTAATCTCAATTATAAGTTATCAAAGTTAAAATGTTTAGTCATTTTTAAAGTACAAGCAATAAATTATAACAAAATTATAAATAAAGAAAAATAATGTATGTTATTCAGTGAATACTCAGTTTTGGAAAATGGGTGTAATAACAATTTTGCAACGAGCATTTACTTGAAGCTAAAAATGAAAAACTGAATATTAAGAATTCGTCATTTAGTGCTCCCGGATGGCAAACTCAAATACAATTTTTCCACGTGAAATACTTTTTTCTCTCTGCTTCATACTGTAACACATCTTTTTTAAAAGTTAGAAATCCCTCAATTAACATTTCTTTATCAATCTACTTTTAAAAGAGGGCGAAAAGTGTTTTTTAATAATTTGCCAAAATGTCAGAACTTAATATCTGATACATTTTTAGGTGTTGAAATTTTGAAACCATACGCGTCAAATAGTTTAAAAAATATAGCCATTTCCAAAAATTTGCCAAAAACTCAGAAATTACGTATTAATTTCATACAAGGTTTACTGAAAATTTTTTCTTCGCTGTATTCGATAGTTCTAACAGTAAAATTTGAAAAAACAATCGTTTTAAGCCTTGCATTGTCATCGACAAACTGTGTGTGTACAAAATGTGAATTTAATAGATTATGAGGAAGTACACTCATGTCCATAAATTAAGGAAAATTCCGAATCACACGGATATTGAACTCTAAAGTAAAAACTTTATCTGTAGAATTATCTTACACATCTTCAAGCATAATATTCAAATTACAGGAAGTCACCAGATGACGCCGATAGTACGTCACAATGACGAGAGTGTAAGAGAATTGTATATAAGGAATGGTAGACAAAGAAGTAAAATTGTTCACAAGCGTTCTGTAAGACGCTTAGTCCCGTAACCGAATAGTTATGATACAGAAGATACATGTGGATGATATTTTACATGGTAGAATTATCAGCCGCTTGGAATGTGGGTGTACTCAGATGGAAGTATTCGAGGGACTTGGAATAGCCCAAAGTGTCATCTCTAGGCTTTGGCAACGATTCCAAAATGATGGAAATGTCAGTAGATGTTGCAGTATAGGTCGCCCACGTGTTACAACGTCTAATGATGACCGGTATTTGGCAGTAACTATCAAAAGAAGCAGACGGAGCGCAGCATTAGACCTATATTGTCAGCTATCTTCAGCAACGGATATGGCAGTTTCAAGGCAAACAGTGTACAGATGTTTGAGGCAGATTGGTCTATTTGACAGCAGATGTATCAGATGTGTTCCACTCACGGCAACTCACTGTTGCCAGCGGTTAGCCTGCAGTAGAGAACACGCAATTCCAACATCGTCACAGTTGGCTTGTTTGATGTTTTCCGACATCAAACAAGTCCAGGTTTAGTTTGCACTCTGATTCACGTCGGACGTTTATTTGGAGAACTCCAGGTACCCGCTGCCACGAAGACAAATTCATTGAACGACACCGTGACGGTGGTGCAGGAGTGTTCGTTTGAGGCGGAATTATACTGTGCTCCAGAATAGATCTGCATGTTCAGATTAGAACTATTACAGGCCAAATTTATCGAGACATCATTCTGGAACAATATGTACGTTTGTTTAGTGGTGCAATGGGTGCAAAATTTGTCTTTATGGATGACAATGCCTGTCCTCACCGTGCAAACATTGTAAAGAAATGATAAAATGCATTTTAAATTGTAGGACCCTCCGGTCTATATTGTAGTGTAACAGCTGAGATACGCGTAGAAACCACACAGAAGAAAAGTAAAAGAACCCTTTATTAACTCTTTTAAAATTTACAATGACGCTCACATACTACGCTTCTCTCGGGAGGTAACTCAAATAACAAGAACTAAACTAAAAAAATTCAAGTAGTAGAATAACGACGCCACAGGGCTCACACTATCCTGTTTCCTAAAAGGAGCATTGTAAATCCAGTGGCAGCAAAGTAATGGCTGTTACACCACGTTAACCAACAATAAACGCTAAGCAGAAGCTCACGCTACAAAAGCACAGTGTTCGCCCAGACTCTCTAATTTTCGCTTCTAGAACATAGTATTTAAACCTTTTCTCCTCAAAGTAGAATTTGCATTCTGGCATTGACAATTAGGGGAAAGGAAGGCTTATAGGAAAGAACGTAAAATTAAATTCACTTGTTTATTTAAAATAAATATAAATCCTTACAAAACGCGTTTAAAATTCATTTTACAATCCCTTTTGGAGACACAATCCTTTATACTGTCCATTTGTGCAGATGTCACACAAAAAGTCGTCCAAATGGATTCGGAAAAGTTCAAAATGGACTTTTTTTTTCCCTTCAAATATAATACCCGGCATTTTTCGCGATTTCCTTTACTTGGTATAAGAAGTAAAAAAAAATTATTCACATCAGCTATAATTTAGCAGGTCAGATTTTAATTATGACCTTCGTGTTCGAACTGTATATTCTACTTAATAACTAAATTAAATTAAACTAATTTAATAACTAAATTAAATATTTGTAGTACTTTTTTTTTAATTCTGAAGAGACGCGAAGTTCAAATAACTAAAAAGAGGGTATTGAAACGAATTCAGTTTCACATTCAGCTTTCTTGAAAAGTAGAAATTTATGCAGATAATTCACTTTTGTTAAGTTTACGATTTATTTTAAAATTGTGTTGCAATACATGATTAAAACCGTAGGTATGAATTTAAGTACTCAAGATTTTTAAAAATTAAATGCACTGGAAAGTGAATTCTTGTAGGTTGTGAGTTAAAACTTGGAGTCAGATTATCCGAGGATTTAAATACATGAAAATGATTTTGACCGTCATCAATAATAAGAAGATAAACCTGTTCGCATACTAGGATAATTGGCAACTAATTGAGTCACATATAGAAAAGTTATGAAATAAAAGTAAATAAAATAAAATTAGGCAATATGGTCCAAAAATTGCCGCAATCGAAAGTAAATTAAATAAATTTTGCATTAGAATTTAAATGTTTTGTATTTTAAGAAATTAAAAAAATAATAACAGGAAAAAAAAGGGGGGAAGAACAAAACAATTTTTAGTCCAAAGGGGGCATCAGCCCCGAATGAGATATTAGGCTCGAAGCGACATTTTGCGCCGAAATGCTTAAATGCGTTGTATTACTTTTCAAATTGTTGCTACCAAATATTATTATATTTAAAGAAATTAAATAATGAAGAATCTACATAAATAGATATATATTTTTCGCATAGTGTAAGAACGACGGTACTTAGAGTAACTTAGAGTAGTAGTCATCAAATTTTGAATAACGTATTACTCCACCCGAATATGGGCACGTGGAAGCCCGAATTTTGAATTTCGAATTTGTTTTACTGTATATTTCATATTCTGTAGAAGTTTAAAGAATTTTTGATTAAAACAACTCAACGATTTGAAAGCGAGCAGTAGCAAAACTGTACGAAAAAAAAATAAAAATAAATTATCTCCAGCGCGTGAGACTGTCTATCGGAAATTCTAAAGATATGTTGTTCTTGAATGCTTTGTGATTTTCCTGTTGAATCGAATTTTATGTGACGTTAGCAAGAACGTGATATTTAATAAATAAAGAACACAGAGAAAACGTTAATAATAAAAAGACAAAAACGTTCTATAAAGCCATCTTAGTAAGGAAATGGAACATTGATATGATGAACTGAGAAAAAACTGAAAAAACAGAAAATGTATGCCAACACTTAAGCCTACATTGGGAATTCTAAACATGTACTACTATGCTGCTTTTAAAATTTTTTGTAATTTTGCTGTTGAATTGTATATGGCCTAAGTGCAAAGAAAATTATACTTAATAATAAAGCTAAGAACCCCCCTCCAAAAAAAAACGAAAGGTTTCAGGTTTTAAATTACGTCCAAAGGGACGTTTTTTTAGCATTTTGTGCGTTACCTTTATTTATTAAATATCATGTTGTTCGCACTTTAACCATAAAATTCAGTTCAACAACAATATCACAAAATAATTTTAAAATGAGGATATCTTTAGAATTTCCAATACACAATCTCACGCGCTGGAGATAAAAAAAAAGTTTTTTTTTTTTTTTTTTTTTTTTTTTTTTTTTTTTTTTTTTTTTTTTTTTTTTACAGTGGTTTCCATTACTCAGTTTGAAATCCTTGAGTTTCTTAATCAAAAATTCGTTAAAGTTTTAGAAAATATGAAATCGATAATAAAACAAATTCCAAATTTCAAATTTGGGCTTCCAGATGCCCATATTCGGGTGGAAACGTTCAGTATTCAAAATTTGATGGTTCTAGGACCGTTGTTTAATCACATTGCGAGAAACATACATACGTTTACCCAGATTCTTCAGTATTTAATTTCTTAAATATAATACAGGGCGACAATTTTTGGTGGCAACAATTTGAAAAGTGAAACAATGCTTTTAGTGAATCGACGCAAAATGCCAAAACGACGTTAATAGTCTGCGCAAATTGCTCCTTTGGACTAAAAGGAGACGGCTAACAGGAGCGGGTGTAACAGCAGAGTAGTAGACTGAAAGCTCACCGAAAGCGTAAAAACCTTAACAATCCCATTTGGGGGGGCCTGTTAAAATTTGAAACTTTTAGATTTTGTTCCTTTTTTAAAATTGATTAACTTTTAAGTTTTTTGAATTCTTATTATAGTGAAGGTCATATTTAAAAAAAAAATTGCTTTCGGCGAGGGTACTGCTGGTTTTTCATGTCTCGTGCTTCGAAATAACCTAATATCTCTACATAATATATTATGTCGGTATACAATATACATTACATATAAATGACTTAATAGTTTCGATCAAACTTATTTTCAACGCATTAAAAGCTCCAAATAATTACTTAATCGAAGATTCTAGACTTATATTACTTGGATGGCAAGGATTACCTTGTTATTTCTTTTTCTTGAAAGCAATAAAAATTTTGTGAGGTTTCAACTTAAATTACAAAATCTTTCATGACAAGATTTTGATAGGTTCACACAAGTAACAAACAAACGAAATATGTAATAGAATACCATTTTTGGCTTATAAAGTGTTACTTACTTCCTACACTCATGTATAAGCAGAATAGAAAAGGAAATACATGTTTAAAAGCCATGGTTAAAAGATACTCATGGGCGAATGCTGATATGAAGAAAACCATATACATAGCCCCAATTTTGTTTTTACCAAGAATCTGAAAAAAAATTAAATTCTCAAATGCAAAAAGGTTTATTAAAACTCCAAATAACTGCAAACACTTCACAAGATATTGATAGAAGCTTCATGAAAAACTTATTTTGCTTAAGTTAATGGCTAATAAATAAATTTTGTGAACAAAAAGCCTAATAATTTCGTTGTTTGATTAAATATGAGAAACTAAAAATAGGTTTAAAAAATAAATACACCTTTAATGGAAATAACGAATGTCTTTTTTTATTAAAAGCCCAGAAGGCAAAAATATTACACTTTTTAAAATTCAAATTTTAATTCGATGTCATTTTTGTGAAAGTAATGCAAAGTGATTTGTATAATTATCTTCAACACAGTTTTGATTTGTGGTAATAACAAAGAAACCGATTACTTGGGGGGGGGAAAGAGGTTTTTTTTAAATTAGAGAAAAAAGCTGTTTAGCTATTTTGAAACTGGCTTGGAATTTATAGCCTTTTTATTTTATTAATTACCTCGAAACTCGACATGCTTATTATTTTTAGCTCGCGGATTTTACATTCTCACAAAATAAGAACAATGGCACTAGAGAGAAATACCTGTTGCAAGCTTTATATGCAAGCGATCCGATGAAATAAATACACTGCTATGTCTTGAATAACTAAGTCTTTTCAATATTAAAAATGTATACAGCTCTCCATGAGGAATTAGTTTATAATGAAATAAAAATGTAGTAATATTTTTTTTGGTTATGTTAGTAGCAAAAACCTTACGTTTTGCATTACATTACGATTGTTAAGTAGCAAAATCCTTACGTTTTACATAATTTTGAACAGCTCATTCAAAGATATTCTGTGAACTAATTCTTAAACTAAAAGGCCTTTAGGCCCTTCATAACTGCTTAGTTTACTATTTCAAGTGTTAAACTGCAATCTGCGTAGAAAGATCTGCTTGCAGCTTCTTCCTTAATATATACATGAACTTTTATTTTAAAAATATTTGTTTTAAATTTTATAAAATTTACCAGTAAATTTGAGAGGTTAGATTGTAATCTGAGTGTTGAGATTGTAGTCTTACTTTTTCAGTTTAATTTTTTTCGGATTTATATTATCAGTTATATTTTCTAACAGTACTATATTTTTATTTCTAATGTTTGTATCGCAGTATAAATCTGTAAGTTTCGTGGTATAGTCTGCAGAAGAGGTAAATTTGTATTAAAATTGTGAAATGTATTAAAAAAGTGAAAAGCGCTGTAAACGTGTGTGAGAAATCAGAAAATAAAAGTACAATATTGCAAAGTTTTAAGTTAAATGATGACAATAATTGGACAAATGTAATGATACAAATATCTGATATTTGTACAAAGATTGATTAAAATTCGCTTGAGTGTAGAATTTAAATTATATGCTATGTACTATGTATATATGTACAAAAACCCCTTAAGCTAGACAAGTATTTGCCCACAGTACATGTAAATTAGGCGAACGCGAGCATATAAAAAGAAACATATTCAACATCGCGCGCATAATTTAATTAATTTGAAAGAAATTATATATTGTAAATAACATCTGAAAAATATTGTTACGTTCTGTGGGTTCATGGATTTGAATAACTGATGATAACATTTAATGAAGAATCAAAACACAATTTATTCGCCAGTATTACACAGAAGAGTTCCAAAGACAAGTTTACAGGAGTCGATAAACTACGATAAACAAGCTGAAGCAATCACCAACACAGCCTTCAAACTATAACGGTGAAGACAGTTTCACGGCAAAGCACTAAAGTGCAGCTCTCGACTCGGTCGATGGCTCTCAAGCTAATCTCTGAATTCAAGACACTACAACTCTCTTCCAGCACAGGCAGGATATATATACCTTTAATTCACCTTCGAGAATATTCCCAACAGAACCTCTGGAAATGTGTTCTAGATTGTTCTCGCTTCTCTATGGCATATCGGCAATTCTGTTCCAAATATCACCAAATGGGCTATTTCGCGCCAAATCTGGCAACCTTGTCTTTCCCTGCCACTTTCTGGCATCCCCAACGACTGTTCGCGGGGGAGTTTTCTCAACGCAGCTGGGCGTTTCGAAGCAATATCATTTTGAATATCGGATGTGAGGAATACTTAGTTAAACAGAGATATCGAAAACAATTGGATGTCTCCATAAAGCTCAATAAATTTCTCAAGAGCTTAATCTGAAATTCTGAAATTGCTTTTTAGGTATGGAAATAATAAATTGTCTTGTTGCTCAAGGTCATCCATCGGTAATCGCAGAGTTTTGTTGAGAAAGATCGTGCAACAGTAATACAGCTTTGTATTCAATAACATACATAATTACTATAAGTTTTTTCAGTCACTTAAATTTTAATTAACCTTTGCACAATTAGCATCACTTTTACAATCATCTTTAAATTTTATGTTACTAGTTGTAATTATTATATTAAATTATTATTTTTATATTACAAAATTAAATACACAGTGCTACTTACAGTGTACGCATCTTGATAAACATAAAAATATAGCCATTTATAAACCACTAAATTCCATGAACGGTAAAATTTGGCAAACGATGTGCAGTTCCACCAGTCCTGAACAAAATAAAACAAAATAGCTGGAAATCAAAATAGTTTCATACACTAAATGTTCACTGAATTACATACTTCTCCCAATACATCCTAAAATCGTCTCAAAATTGATTTAAAGAAACTACTGGGGGTAAACTGGAAGGAATGAGTTGAAATCATGCGCCGACAAAATAGTCATAACAACTGAACATAGGGTTGTTATAAGGCTGTTTATGACAAATAAAGTTTCATAATTTCTCGTGTCTGGTCAATTTAAGATTAGAAAGTTGAAGAGCAACTCTCATACGAAGAGTTGAAGAACATATGTCTCAGGTTACTATACTACAAAGTTTGCTCTTCTGTGACATCATTGACTTAGAGTCTGCTCAAAATCAACGACTCCCTTTGTGTCTTCGTTTCTCCAGTTTATATAACTGACGTTCGCTTTAGGAGGAGCCTAACCTTGGTTATCTACTGACCTTCGTCAGAATATTCCCAAAATCATTGGAATGAAAGAGATGATAGAACTAAAGTAACGTGGCCTCGAGAGGTAGAAAAACGCTCTGTATTGCTATCCGAAATCTCAGCTTAAAATACTCTCTAACTCATTTACATTTCTGGTGAGGAAATGAAAAGGAGGAGTCATAGTAATGGCTGAAATTATAAATAACTGGTTAATTTAAATAATAAATGCTACATACTTATAACTATAATTTTCGCACTTTCCTATTACAACCGACTTCAGCGAATTATCTCTGTGTATCGCATAACTTCTGCAATGCTGCCTGTGGAAAACAGTCTTTGTCCTGTTTGTAGTTAACATATTATGCATGTCTAAAGAATACTCATTCTCTAATGTGTTTTCTTTGTGACTCTGAGTAACTCATGGACACAGAACGTTTAAACATATACTCTGCACGTAATGGTTTCCAGAAACATTGGGGGGAGGTAGGAGCAAAGTAACTAATAACTAAAAACAAAAGGCAGGGTTTTGTATGTAAGTAAGCATATAAATACATGACTTGTGGATAAGTGAGAGACGATATGAATAAGTATATGATTATGGATAAGTATATGACTCATGGATAAGTGAAAGCTCACCTTATATGAACTTTTAAGAATCCCATGCATATAAATAAACGAATTATGGATAGATGAAAGACAGAGTTAGGAAGTGGAGGTTCACCTTATATGAACTTTTGGGGTTATCTCAGTTTATATACAAGTTACACACTGCGTTTTTAAAAATTCATTAATTATTTTCTGTCTTCTCTAGTTACGAATTGTGCCCATAACTTAGACTCTGCGATTAGCAGCGCAGTGTGCTCAGTAAAGGCAATTTGTGTTCTGGAAGGGTGACAGTTAACGGATGTACTTTGTGTTTCCTTCTAGTTACGAAAGTCTTGTTTCCGATATTTGTATTTTCTAGATAGATGTTCTTGACGATATGAAAAGGATTCGCGCATATGGCATTTTATAGCTTTGGGTTGTGAACTCATGTGACTTAGCACTGAGGTTCTCAATTCTGTGAACATTCAGTGAATAAGGTAACAATTTCTTAATAATATGTAATATGTAATAATTTTACAGTTAGGTTATTTTAACATTATGAATCATATTAATCTAAAGAGCGGATTATCGAGTACATCAGATCTAATTTTAAAATGAAACATAGTAAGCTGTTATTTCACTGGGAAATTGTTATTGATTTATAAAGTAAACATGGTGAAATTAACTATAGAGTACGATGTAAGCCAAATGGACACCGCAGCTGTACTAACAAACCCTGATCCTTTTGATTAAATTTTTGAAGATCATTTTCTAAGCCAGTTAGCTCAATATTGGCAATAAGGCATTGGATTTCTGTTTTCAGTGTATGAATTACTTGCGGTTTGTTAGTATAGACTTTACAAATTCTCAGAGAAAAATATGGCATGGCTTTAAGTCGTACTATCTGGTTGGTCAATTTACATTAACATCAGCATTTCTGGGAATCCTATGACCAGAAAAACGTTATATTTTCTTTTACTGTATGGCACGTGGCATTATTCTGTTGAAACCATATTTGAGATACATATCGTCCAATTGATCCCATAAAAACTTTTATGTCATATTACGATATGGTACTACTTTTATAGTTAATGCTGGACAGACTTATTCAAACTACGATATATTTTTATTAAGCTCAATGACTGCAGTTAACAAATGTCAAACATTAGGGCGCCAATTTAAATGGTATATGAAAAAAATGTGGAAAATTTAAATCCGGCGTACTCGATGGGCCACTTTTATTACACATTTTAAGGAATAAAAAATGATTAATAATATCAATATTAAGCACATAAAAAATGATTTTAAAATATATCGGTAATGAAGAAAAATATTAACAACAAACAACTTAGGATAATTTTTTAATGAACAATTTCTTGAAAGAAATAAGACTATCAGAAATCGGTTATAGCATTTATGAAATATGAATATGTATGGATCTACTCTGATTCGTTTAGGCATCGAGTTTACATGTTTCTGGAGTGCATTTACGTCCAGAGAATACTATGTATTGGCTACGCAACGTTTTAGGTTTTGTAAATTAAATGGAAGAGGAAAATGCTGTCGGATGCGTCTTTCCAGCATATCCCACACATTTCCTATGAGGTTAAAATCCGGGATATGCGGTGGCTAGGGAATGTGTTGGAAGGCAGACTGATGTTCAGCGAACCAATTTTGAACACTTTTGGCATGATGTACAGATGCATTATCGTCCATGAAGTATCCGTCGCCATCACAGTATAAATGCAACATTGCAGGGTGCACTTGATCTGTCAGTATAGCTAAGTGTCTCATGGCTGTTTGTTTACCCTCCAGCAGCACCAGCGGACCACTTCCATGTCAGCCCAATATGCCCCATATAATACTCCCACCAGACCCTTACACAGTGCGAGAAAGGCAAGATGGATTCATGGTTTCATGCGGTTCTCGCCAAATTCGACGTGTTCTATCAGTGTAAAATAAGATGTAGCTTGATTCATCTGGCCACATTACCCGTTTCTAATCCTCAGATGTTCAGTGTTTTCTTTCCCAACACCACTTCAAACGAATTTTCGCATGTTGGGCAGAAATGAGGGGTTTTCTCACAGGCACCCGATTATGCATTCCTGTCCTCTGCAATTCTCTGCGCATGGTTCCATATGAAATCTGTTGGGAAGAGTCTTGGTTGACGATTTGTGTCAGTAGAAGCCCAGTACAGTTCCCTGTTCTGCCGTACAATTTGTCGGAGATGACGCCGATCAATCTCTTAAAAATCTATGCTCGAACAGCAGTTACGTCTCCTAGAGAAAGACTGTGGATTCTGATTTCAACTTTTGAAAACCTTTCATATGGATGCTTTTGAGAACCCATTGAGATTTGCTGTCTTCTAAATCGAGGCCCCCGCTAAATGGGCACCAACAATATGCCCTTTTTCAAATGGTGAAAGATCTGTCTTTTTTCACATTTTTCTTCATTCTTCGTGAAAAGTACTCTTATACTAGCATTCTAACCACGTGTAAACCACATCATTAAGTTTGCATAATTCATCGCTTACACGCATTGAAATGAAAATCTCAAAGGTTTCTAATTCATTGGCCAGTGTGTGTACGATAGACATACAAATTTAAGTTTACTTGTTACTAAACAGACTCTCTATTCGGGCTATTTCCCATAGAAAGTCCCCCACGAAGGTATCCTTCCCCTTGGGCAGATAACCCTCGAGGCTTTACCGTAATCCCATAAACTAAAGCAAACGAACTAACTAAACATCTCTTGAGAGAATGGTTATTATACTTAAATAAGGTAGGATGTCAAATGAAGAATCTGAAGTGGCGAATTCAAATTTTATTTACAGGACGTTTTTCTGATAATAAATACTTCAAATTTAAATTTTTATGTCTGATTATTGACAAAAACCTATCAATGGGAAAATTGTTTAAAAGATCCAATCTTATACAAGACGAAAAATTTGCAAGATTTCGGAGACAGTACAAATGTTGTAAACAGCTATCAATGTTGAGCTTTCGAAAGCGAATATTTAAAATATTCTTTTACGCCAAAAATATAGATACAGAAACGCTGTATCAAATTTTCGTTTTCAGAAGTACAGAAATTAAAATTTTATATCTAAAGAAATTAAATTTTATTAGATCTCTAAAATTAATGTTTTCGCTATGCTTTTCTACCGGTGAATGTAGTTTGAATCCCATAATTTTCCCAAGTTTGTTCCAAGCTGGGTTTTAGGTAGAAGATTTTTTAGTAAAAGATGAATATCCTTTAATTAGAATTATTTTTATTACAGTTAACGATAAAACTGAAATTTTATATTTTACTAATAAGGCTAATGTGATTGGAATCGTACTCTGGAAGTCCACTGTAATTGATTCATTATTTAAATAAGAAAGAGTTACGATCGAAATACTTACTCAGGTAATCATTCTGAAACAGCTTTGTAAAATAAAAATTTACTGTAATTCCTCGCGCAGTTTCAACCTTTTTAAATTAAATTTCTCGTTCAAATATCGTGAGGGGAACACAATGCGAATAACTTAATTTTTAGAGGAAGTGGTTATAGGAAGAACACAACAAATGGAAATTAGTCATGGAAACTACATATAGTCTATACCCAATGTTGTTCTTTAAAAGAAACCGTATATTCCAATAATAATACATAGCAGTATTAACATTACAATATCTGATACGATAGCTTCATTTCCACTATTCCGTAACTTAAATTTCGTCTGTTCTTCTTGTCTCTGCTACTTCGTAGGCCTAAAATTATCTATAAATAATTAGAGTGAATATGTGAATGTGCAGCTCGCTCAGCTGCACATGGTCTGGTAGAAATTATAGACTGAATGTCAGTTCGTGTTTGCTTCGCTGTGGTGGGTCAGTTCTTGTATCTAGGATAAAGTTCAACAATTAGAAGGTAACGGCTCGGGATGACATTCGCAGGTAAGTTGCGAACGTTTGTTTTTGCTAGTAAGACGAAAACGGCCATTATATAGACGAATACATTTTAAAATTTAAGCAAGCAAGCTCTCTGAACGTATTGAGGAAGAGAAAAATTACTAGAATATTTTTGTAGTTTTTAGAATCTATCGCTGAAAAGCTATGGGAAAGTACGCGAAGAAATACGGTAAATGGATTTACGAAAAAATTAAAATAATTTTGCACAAAAAACTAACAATTCATTTCAATAACTCAGTTTTAAAATTATGACATGTATTCATATTTTGGGAAATAAGTAAAATCAGAAATTTAAGAATCTTACATCATAAAATTTCCGATATACCGTAGAATATTGTAAGCATAGTTACGCCGCCACCCAAAATGGACATTGCTAATAAACTCATAAAATCTGCTATTGATATAGGTTCACTGCCTGCCTTATTGAATTTATCTACTGCAAAGTAAATCATAGGTATATAACCAGCCATTATGCAGCCCCAAACTTGAAGGAAATTCCATGCTACGTATCCCCATCGGACATAAGGAGTTCTGAAATGAATTAATTTTAAGAATTTTTTTAAAACTGAATTTGAATTTTCAGGTGAAATATTAAATTTCATTAATTCATTATGCATTTTATGCAATTATTAAGTTAATTACTGAAGTATAAATTAAGTAAAGCATACAAGTTAACTCTTTATTTCAAAAGATAGCACTAAAGAACCAAAAGCAACATACCTTGGATAGTTATCTTCGTAAAGTAAAGTTGGTGCAAATAAAAAGTATATGAATTTTTGAACTTCTGGACAAAGTCTAAAATCATTTTTATCGTTATCTGAAATTAAATAAAGAACAAGAGACTTTTCAGAGCATGCTATAACATCACAAAAATTCCTCAAAAGTTAATACTTTTCTAAAATATCAAAACATCATCTCAATTTCAAACGATTTGTCACCTTGAAGAGAATCGCTTATCAGAAGTACGTATATTCATTTGTGTGCAAACTCTGCTTTAAGCAAAGTAAAATGTTAACACACAGTTTTTGAGTTACGGAAAAAAACCGTACATTTAATTTATAAATACTCCTCATTAACACAAGCTTCAAACGTATATTATAAGTAAACGTGACGTCTTCAAACGTAAACATGCAAGAAACTCACTTATGTGAAGGTACTTAACGTACAGAAATTCAAGGGTATTAAGTCCAACATCTTTCGAATTTCGATTTATATTACTATAAAGTGGATTTTTGTAATTTTTTATCATCTGAAGTTATAAAGAATGTTATTCGAAAACGGTTTCAAAATTTGTCGAAATCCGAAACCAAATGGATGATGTTTTGAAAGTGACTGAAACATGAATAAGTGATATTTCGAAGCTGAAATTGTTACCCAAAGTAAGAAGCTAGATAACCGTCATTTTACTGTTCTGGTGGTCATTTTACCACACTTAATGGTTTGTATTATACTTAACGATCATTTTATTGTACTTATTTTTTGTATTTTATTGTACTTTCATGAAACAATTATGAAGTAAGCGATGACACGCTTTATGATTTTTCAACGTTTACGATTTTCAAATAGAGCTATTTAATAGAAAGTGTTCCCGAGTTTTTGAATCTTGACTTATTCTCAAGTTTGTAAATTTGGGAAATCAGATGAGTCATTAGATCTTTTCATGGTGGAGACGGGAAGAATGAGCAATGTCCTCGCCGGGACTTGAACCCTGGACCTCTCGAATACGCTTCGAGTACGCTATGAATTACACCACAAAGGCCTGCAGAAAGAAGGGAGAAAATACCTCATAGATTGACTACTGAACCTAGAGGAAGCATAAAGGAGCAACAATACTAAAATAGAAACAGAGAAATACGTACTTCTAATTTAAGATACAAGAATACCTGTCACGGAGAAAGAAACACGTTATAGTACCATAGCATACTCAGCAATTAATTTAAGTTCAGCCTATACAATTTTTCTCCCTCCATACTACGCGTCTACGTGGTGTAATTTTAAGCACGTCCATCTGGCAATTGGGAGGTCCAGTGTTTGAATTCTGGGGAAAGTATAACACATTTTGAAGGTCTTCTGCTTCTTACATAATAACTTTACAAGTGGCATTTAAACTAAAAGATGGGGAACTATAATTTGTCACTACCAAGATTTGGCGATTGGATTCTCACCTTCTTGGTAACCATTTTAAATGAGGGACATTGCAAAGATTTCCCTGTTGTTGCCGAGTGCCTTCGTGGTGTAAATGGAAAACACGTCCGGCTAGTAATCAGAAGGCTCTGAATTCGAATCCTGGGCATCACATAGCACCTGTTTCATGTTTCCTGATTTGACAAACCTAAAGATTTTACGGCATGTGGCACTCTAAATATATGGCGAGTCAAAAGGTCCTTTCGTGTGGTTTGTCACAGGGAAGAGAGGTGAGAGACCTTCGGACCCCACCCCGAGATACTTTTCCTGAAAACAAGGGGGTTGAGGAAGTAAAAGTCCATCCTCCTTGAAACTCTGGCAACCATTCTTTCTTCAAATACACGGACAAGACAACAGCAACAATAGCTTATAAAACTGAGAATAGCCACATAATTACATAAGTCACTTGAGAAGTTATAAAATCAGTATTGTATTAAAAGAGTAGGCCCATTTGTATATTAATGGTAATTGTTCTGGACACATTTAAGATATACAGGGCTAAATTATGAGTTTAAGTAAGTTAAGTGAATTAGATTTATTTTATAGATACGATATTTTCAACTTAAGATAGACTTTTCAAGACGTAACCAACCGTAAGTCGAATAGCATTTGCTGTATCGATAAAGTACTAGATTAGTGTGGCATTTCTTTGCTACTTGATTTTAAATTGTTTAAAAAAATTACGTTTTAATGTACTATTCTCCTTAAGAAAATTTCAGTCAATTTCATTTTTATTCGTATCTTTTTTTTTTCAGATTACTACTGACTATAAATTTTACACTACTATAAATTTCAAAGAAATTTTCTGACTACATATCATTAATTTTGTAACCAATTATAAACTTCCGTTCTCCTAGTGCAGAAATCTATGTTGCCATTGCAGGTATATTAGTATTCAGTTTCTTGAGAAACGCAGTGCGAATATGAATCTTCTTACGTGACATTTTATTTGATTCTTCACACCAGTTAAATTACCAAATTGATAGGAATTAAAAAATTTTTCTCATGGCTCCAAAGTTTCAGAGCAAGTAGGTGCAGCCTATATCACGTTCCACAACAATACAGAAATTCACTCAGCACGGTTCAAATTTAGCGTCCAGGCCTCGGTTTTTCCCTCTAAACCCTTCGCTCTAAAGAAGACAGCTCTCTGAGCAGGCAACACCGATTTTCCAGCCATCAGCTTCTACACACACAGCATAAGCAGCCTACAGACCCTGAACAAGAACGGCACGTACGTTTGCCATTCCACCTCTCTTCATTAAAAGAAGCGCTTATTACCCTGTTTTCTTCCAGGCAAGTGTCTCTATGCTGGGTACGTAGTCATCAAGGCACACAAGGTAACGAAAGGGCTGACTTTTTAGCTAAAGAAGCCACAAGTCACCCTTCCATCGACTCAGAGATCCCACTCTCCATAATCGCTGCCAAACGCAATATCCTCTGCCTCGTTGTATCCATCTGGCCAGCTCACTGGGACGACTCAGACACCGTTTGACACACGTACTCCATCTTTCCAGTTGTCTCCACCGAGAGGCTTAAAACAGACTTCTATATACAACAAGCTTTCACAAATCACTGAAGATTTCCCGCCTACCTCAGCAGGTTCTGCCATCAAAACGTCAAATGCGCCTGCGGTGCCTCAGCTTCTTCAGCAGACGTCTCACATTACATCCATGACTGTCTACCCATTCATCCCATTAGAGCCTCCTTTCCTCAGCTCCAGGGATCACATAGCCTCAAAGACCTTCTTCAGGATAGCTACTGAGAACGAGGCTTCAAAACCATCATACAGCACGTCTATTTTAAGAAAAACATAATCATAGCAGATAACCAGGCTTAGGCACTTGAAGAAATGTAAATGAATAAATGTCCATTTTGCTAAACTTGTACTAACATACCCAAAGTCGAAGCACAAAACAAAAGTGCTACACTAACGTTAAATCTGCTTATTAATAATAAGGTTGAAAAAATAAACAACCAAAAAAGGTTGCTAATGCAACGATCAGGATGACATGAATGACCTGTAGTGCTCATGGAGAGGTGAAGCAGGCGGAATAATAAAAAATAAATATCAGTTAAACCTTCTCCCGGCAATCGTTTTCACAAACGACCTATCAAAATCTCGTAGTGCCTATGGGAAGAAGAATTAGCGCTGCATCAAATGAAGAGAGTGTTTCAACAAGAAAAGGGGGGGCGTAATAAAGTGGCCGTTCAGTGTCAAATTACAGAACTTCTAATAACTCTTGCTTCGATCATTGTTTAAGATACTTCGAGTATGGTAATATAATTTGTATTCGTACCTTGGTGAGGCTTGAATGTCAATACACGGGCAGCATTCTCCCTCACAAATGTGTGAGTTTTCATCATCAATCTTAGCTAAAGAAAAATAAAAATGATATAAAAGTTAATTAAATATAATTATCTTTTACATAAGGATAATTAATTTCAATATTACATTATTAGTCAAGTAAATTGTATTTTTCTAGTTCAAGATAATTATAAAAGAATTTATGTCAAATGTTTCATGTTTGGATTAATAATAAATTATAAAAATGCTTCTCTGAAACTAAGAACATAAAATTATTTTAAGTTTTGGAAAACGTCTGAAGAAATTTAGCTATAACTTCCTAGTACAAATAATGTTTTCCCATTCCTGAGCTGTTTCTCTACAACGGTTTTGTAAACTGAATTAGTTTAAAATGATCCCATTATTGCAAATAGGATGATATTTTTTAATCGTCCCGTAAGGCTTTTTTTTAATTCAGTCATGTTCTGAAAATTAAACAAATTTTATTAATGGCTAGTTTAAAGTAAATATTTGTGCAATGGCCCTTGACTCGGCACGATACTTGCTCAGATCAGAGTTTTTGCAACATGAATGGCAAGCGGCACAGCTTAAAGCTAGGATGTTCATCTTATCCTCTAAATCGTTAGAGTAGGCGTGTTAAACTCGTGGCCTGTGAACCACATGCCGCTCTTGGTTCATTTTTCCGAAGCCGTCGGTTGACATACTTCTCAACTTGTGCTTAGTACAAACGAGTTCAGGGAAGCACATTTTGTACAACACGTGCGCAATAAAGCTTCAGTGTTAGAAGACTGAATTCAGAAAACGATTCCACAATTTGCGATCCGTCGAAGATGAACTCTCCTCTTTTTCCGCTCCTTTTTAAACTAATGTGCCGGCATAATTACAAATCGGAATTTTAAAAAATTCAGTGCGACCCTAAAACAAAAATTCAGTGAGGTGTATGTTATTTCTGTGGTATTCAAGTGAATATTTCTGAACTTAACGAATACTTCCCTGCCCGGATGCAAGAAACTCATGAATTCGCTTCGTATGTAAGTAATGTACGCGTTTTCCCTGTTCGATAGCGCACATCAGTGTGCACAGTTTTTCTCGCTTATGAAAAGGAACAAGTTTCAGCGAAATCCAGGTTAACATATATTCATCTGAATTCTATTCTGAAAATTACAGGGGCGAGCAGCATGCCTCCAAACATTCGAAACCTAGTTGCAGAAGCTAGGCGTCGGGAAAGAACAATATGTATTCACTTATTGTTCTTTCTCGACACGATTCATGCCCGGATTTCCCTATGTTTCTTCTATTTTTAAAGAAGTTAAAATTTTATGTATTTACCTACTTTATAAATGAATCCTTAAGTGTAAAAATGGCCTTTTTTATTTCTTGCGGTTAGTGCCTGTTGTACGCTGATGACTATTTGGTCTATATGAGATAGTGAGCGTCTTCTGCAGGACTTATTCTGTAACTATGCCTGCTTGCTTGTAGAAGTCGTTTGCAAAGTTGTGAAAGAACTATCGAGAGAGTTTTCTGAGCTTCACAAAGTGCTTAACAAAATTAGCTTTCCTCTCGGATCCCAGCATATTTATAATTTTGTGCTAGGATATTGTTGTAATCACACTATAATCTTAACGTAAAGGTCAATTGGTTATTGTAATGTTTGACGAGAAGTACTTTATTTTAGTTTTGCTATCATTTTAGTTTTAGAAACCTACAAGACATGGTTAATAAAGTTTTCCCATTCGAGTTTCATCTTGTGTCTGATAGTTAAGTATAAGCAGAGACTATATTTCTCCAAGCTTTAATTTAACATCTGTGGTTAGTTGTTACATATTTTAGATCAAGTTCGAAGTCCTTTTTCATCCCAGAAGTAATAATATTGTAATATAACCTTTTAAGTTTTACTCTTTTAAGTTTTTTTTTATGTTATACTCAGTATTTCAAATTAAATTAGTATAAAATAATATGTAATAGGAGGCGGCTCTCAATACAAATAAAGCCACTGCGTAACTGTTACTGAACGGTGTCAATTCATGCAACTTTAATCGTACTACAGTATGTGACATCCGTAACTATTGCAACTTAAAGAAATATTAAATGAGCTTGGTCTCACTATACTCAGTGTCCGAGGGAAATTGCTGAAGAATTGGCTTTTATTAATGGATACTGAGAATAAAATGGGATGCTTTTTAACACGGTGTTGACTTCTAAATATGAAAAAACTCAGGTACCAATCAGAGCATTAGCATCATTATACGGAGCATGTATTTTATATCATTATATATAACCCTGGGGTTGCATATAGTAATACAAAATACATGCATTCATGTGTTCATTATATGGAGCATGCATTTTGTATCATTACATACAACCCTTGGGTTGTGTCACAGTCATTGTTGCCTTCCCCAATCATGGTCTTCACCACCCAAGGTTTGACGGACC
>KK117254.1:40074-59684 GCA_000611955.2 Stegodyphus mimosarum
GTTCAGTTGTATAAGTCTGCGTTCCTGGATTGAGACCTGGGACTGATACGTGACGTAAAGGAATTTGTTGTATCATCTCTCCGAGGTGATTTTGACTGGCAAACCCGCCTCCTGCCTAATATGAAAGCTCTTCAGCTAGGCTTCGTTTTTCTTAATTGCAATAAGTTGCAGGAAAGGCTAAATAAATTTGATTGATATCATTACACAACAAGATCATAAAAAGAATGACCCCAAAAGGAAAAGTCAAGGATGTTGTTTTGACTTAAGAATTTATAAAATGAGTTAATTTTAAAACAGGATGAGTTAAATGATAAATTTATTTTTTGATACGGTTGGTTAATGCTTACACAGTGGAGTAAATTTAGAAGAAATGAACTACTTCAGATAAATCAAGATATTGGCGGATAAAAGTTGAGTAAATATTTCTCACCCTTTTACCCATTTTTTTTCTGCTTGAAATTTATTCGTTACTTACATGAAAAGAAGATTCATTACTTAAGTAACAACATTACCTTGTAATTAGCATTGTTCCCCTTAAATTTTGACTTGCTTTTTAGAAAATAATTTCCCAACTTGCCAAATGATGCATACATCCAAATATTTACTTTTTAACTATATGCTATTTTCTTAACGAATCCATTAGTAATTTTAATAGTTTACTGAATTAAAATGTTTAAAAGAAAAGGCTTTTTTGTTAATTAAAAAAACGCAATCTACATACAAACGTAGTACTACTTTTGTAGACCTACCTTAAAGTTTCGGTAGTTTCTAGGAATACTTGTATTCAGTAAACATGCATAGCGTATGGAATAGTACGAAACGTATTGTATCGTCCTCAGTGATATAGAACGGATTTTTCAGAGCTACATTAAGATGTGTACAAGCTTCTAGGCACACTTTTATTCTAAAGACCGACATCATTTCTAAAAATTCGAATATTAATTATCTTAGATGATTGAGAATTCAGAATAAGTAAAATAAATGCTAAAATATTCCATTTTTCAGTTCCCGTAATAAATAAATTCTACAGAGTGTGAAACCGTAAAACATATAGGCATCTTACTTATATCTGGTATAATAGTTAATAAAAGGTTAAAATCAAAAAAATTCCTGTATCTTTGAAAGAGTTAGAATTACCTGCTCACAAATAACAATGAAGGTGGAAGCTGGTGGTATATCACAATTCAGAACAATTTTAGCTGGTATGATCAGAAACGCCGTTTGATAAATAATGAACGAAAAACAAAATATTGAATTGTACAACCCTAAAAATAATTAAAGAAATAAGATTAAAATAAACTGCTTCTTATCTACAGTAAAAAATATTAAATTCTATTATGATGAATAACCATGTTTTAAGGCCGCACTATTACGAATAATTATGATTACAGATTAAAATGCAGGGTCATTGAAGTAAATTTGATCATAGGCTAATTGAAAATCTGATATTACTATAAGCTACAATTGACAGTTGCACCAACATTCTACCGAAAGTTTAGGTGGTATTATAGCGCGTCCCCGTACATCCAGCATTACGAGATAGATCAAATAACATTCTAAGATACTGTTGTCGTTATGGCTCAGGACATAATATATAATTATTACATTATTTCAAATACTCAAATTACTTTACAGCAGAATATACACTTACAATAGTACACTTTACAAATACATTTTACAAAGACTTCACAACTTGACAGAATTTTACAAACGTATATTGAAGGCCATAAAAATATAACAATATTTCAGAGGGTTAAACCTGTAGAAACAAACTGAATGAATACTGAATTCTTACACTAGGTACTGTTCCCATTTCCTATTTCCTATTTCAATCTCTCTCTCTCTCACTATATGTATATACATATATAATGTAATGTTTTAAAGCGTAGAAGAAGAATATGGTACTTTAATTACTGGCTGTAGACATGGCTGAAACTAAATATAATGGCTGCTTTAAGAATAATTGGCGACCTGAAAATTAACTATACTAGATTTGGCACGCTTCCCCTAAATTCATCTGCTCTCCCAAATTCGAGATTTTTTCGTGTTACGTAACACTTGACGCAGATGCCGCTGGGTCAATCAAAACAATTGTAAACCAAAACTTTTTTAACTCGGAACTGGAACTTTTGCCTTCCTCTCTTTTTCCTTTGAACTGTAGTGTCATTTTTCGTTTAAGTTTTCCTCCTAAGACAATCCTCATCCCCGCTGGCGCTTACTTGCCTAAGATAACGTCATACTTTAAAACCCGTGTACATGGAAAGCATTGTATTCATCTGTGATTAAAAAATATCTTGTCTGCAAAAGGATCATTTGAAATGCTAAAAAATAAGGATTGCGATACTTCAAACTCACTTGTGTTAAATGCGTTATCATAGCTTTTACCTTCAGCCACTATTGCCTTTGCACTCCGCCATGTCTGCAGCCAGTAATTAAAGTACTGGATCCTTTTTCTACGCTTTGAAACTATATATATATATAACGAGGCATAGATAGACTCAGAGTTTGCAAGCCTTTCGGTAATCTAAGCGATTCTTATCACCAGATGACGTCGTTTTATCGTAAAGTTGCAGAAGGCTTGTGTACTGTTATTGGGGATTTTAAGGTGGTATTCTTTGTTTATTGGACAGATAGTAAGATAATGGTCTGGAGTAACAGTTTCTCCACAGACACTGAGGTCAGTGTTGCTGACATGGCGTCCAATAAAATATTCGGGAAAGTGACCATGTCCTTGAATAAATCTTGTTAATTGCAGAAAAGTGATGTTGCACTTGTCATTTACTTGTGTAATGTGTGGCGGCATTGTTCACATTCCTCCCACTCTTTGCCATTTGATTAGTAATTTACGTTTCAGTTGGTTCTTCAAGTATGAGAGTGGTCAAACTGTTGGTTGTGGATAAGGAATACTTCCTGATGTTGCCGTTTTGGTTAATCTATTAGCAATTTTGTTTCTACCTACCTAGCATGTGCATTGTAAAACCCCCCCATGGATAAAATAAGATAATGGAAATTCTTAGGAAATGTGAATAAAGGTATTACTATAATGATAGTCAAGGATTAATGACTGTACTGAAATCTGATACAAAGCATTTAAGATTCTTCAACAGGCCAATCAGTGCAAGTGTCAGTCATTTTACTTACTAATACGAAGGAATTTTCTTATTTTCTACTTATGTTGAAAATATAATTTAAAGTGTTTTTCGTGTTTCCTACTACCATCGTTTGTATCATAATTTTGGTAAAGTTTTCTCGTACTTCTATCAGTACTACCATAGATTTTAAATTTGAGCAAAGAATATACTGAAGACCTTCATAATGCACATTTTGAAGCAATGCTCGAATTATGGTTTCAAATTCATACTTGAATGGTTTCATAAAACTATTAGGTAAAATTATGGATTACAAAGGGAGATGGATTTTCTGATATAAGTCTATCGGATGGCTTTGCAATATGATGTAACCAATTGCTGCATGTTGTGAGAGAACTCACAGATGTTGAGATATGTAATATACATACGTATCTAATGTATTACACAGACGTCAGATCTAGCATTGGATATTATTCTTACTCAGCTTGTAAGGTTTTAGTTAAACTAACCAAGTTTTATTTTATTTTAAATCTTTCTATCTCCTCTCTGTTTCAACTTCCCGTCAGAAGAAGCGCGCGTTCTCAGCTTATGCTAATTTTGAAGTACAGCCAAGTACTATTTAAGCCAGAGGTAGAAACCTCTCAGTGTGAGAGAGCTTAGTCTCAGATCACGGTCACTCTGCTCAACGTTCGCCTGACCAGCTAGCAGTTAAAATTTATAAGCCATAGTGCTTACTAAGTGATTGCATTGTGAAACCATTTGAAGTGCGCTAGTATTAGTATATCTTGCTACGCACCCTTTCAGGTAGAGGCCAACTTCCGCGAATTGCTCTGCGAAGCAAAGTTGAATTACATTTCTAGTTTAAGTTTAGTATTTAAATTTAATTTGATTGTTAAGTTCGACCCAAGTGCGGTCTTTTACTTTCTGTATCTCTCCCGAGTTGGGAAGTGTGTAAATAATAGTGATTTAATAAAAGAGGATTTCAAATCCCTTTCAAGTGCAGTTATTCGCCAATACAGGATCTACACCAGAACATAGCCTATTATCCGCTCACTGTTCCAGTTCAGGACTTAAAACTTGAGGATAAGAACCCTATTACAGACTTTACTATGTTTCCTAAAATGATGCACAGAACACTCAGTCCTGATAAGCTGTGACAGCTAAAAATGCTCGGAGTTTATCCGCGTCAAAAGTGGAATACAAGGCAATCCCACTCTGCAGATTTACGCTCTGTTTGAGTGTTGATCAGCATTTGAAGCATATGGATTCTGCACTGGAGCGTGACTCATCACGTTATCATTATACGTGATGTTATCGTACTACGATATTCGAATGGTATAGGAAATTGTGCAAAGGAAACAGGTTGAAAGACGCTTCAAGATTAGGAAACCTCAGTTTCGTCGATCACGCAAAAAGATTTCGCTGCTGTCAGCATCAGAAAGATGCTTTAGGTTTGTGACCTGTCAACGAATAGACAAATATCTGTCCATATCAAATATCTTCTTGTGTCGGAAGGTCTTCTGATGATCTTAACCAGATAACTTACGCCATCTCTACGACCGCCTTTAAGTGAGAAAAGTATGTTCATTTCGAGTACTCAACTGTCAACTGATGAGCAGATGACACGACACGTTTCATGTTGCTACGATACGATCAAAACGTTTGGAAATCCTGTATTTAGTTATCTTAGAGTCATCACAATAGATTATATTACGCCTTTTTTATTAAGATAGGCTCACGAAAGACCCAGAGCAAGTCAAGTCTACATATTTGAAGACAGAAGTCTAGGAGTTGTCGGTGCGGAAATCACAATATATGAATAAAGAATGATTGCCATTTTCTTCAGTGTTCACGTAATTATCCGTATTGCGCTGGAAACAGAGATGATAATCACGGAGAATTGATACATTAAATCTACGGTACAACGTTTCTGCAAATGCTCCAAATTGTGCAACGACTACGGAAAAAATCCTGAGTTGCAGAAACTGAAGTATCCTTTCTACAGAACAAACGTCGTTCTAAGTTATTTTGCCTTGCTCTCTTCCTGGAAGAACATAAAATGAAGGCGGCTTTCCAACAAAAACGAACGTCTAAGAATACGAGATAACAATTGTCCCTAACTTCCATCGGAAACTTAAGAGTTTTATTTAGAAAGGAAAATAAGAGCAGAAAGAGTGGAGATAAATATTAGAAATAATGAGAAATTTATAGTGCCATTGCGAAACTTTGCTACTGAGTTATGCAAAGCTTAAGTAACTTTTCTGATACAAATGAGTCTGAGAATAAAAGGAGGAATCTTTACCAGACCAGAAATGAAAATTGCTTTCTGAAACTTTAATACTTCAGGTACAGTCTGAAGGAATGCTCCTAGGATAAATTTTAAAGAAATATGTAGCAACTTTGATTAAGAAACTTTTAAACTTTGAGGTTTATATTAAGGAATAAATATCATAAATTAGGAATTAGATCACAGAAGTTGCTTTTCTTTCACTACCATTAGAATTATTGTTTGAGCTTTAGGGAACGATTTTACATGGACAATGTGGGAGAAAAATTTTACTAAGAGATAGCGAAAGTGGGTAGATTGAATAATAAAGCTACACATAGTTTCTATGATAATAAGCTGTTTTATTCTTGTTACATGAGACATAAGTTGTTTCTTGATACGATAGAACTGGTTGCAAAATGATAAAAATAAACGTCCTGTTTTTTAAAATTCAATTTCTATAACACACGGTCAATTAAATTTAGGTAACTGAAGCGTTTGTGGTAAAGTAAATTTTAACTCCTCTAATTCTTTGCCTTTCTTAAAAGTGGTGAGTAACAGCTAAAAATAAATAAGAAAAATTAAAAAAAGAATATAGATATCTAAAATAAGATCTAGAAATAATATTGAATTATTATTCTTTCAGACAATGGTAAGCTATTTTCTAAAACGTTTTGTAAGGCAATTTGATTTTTTATAATGGTATGTTGAAAGTATAGTTTTGGTTATTTAATAATCTTCATTAAAATGTTTGGCCTTTTGCTCATTGTTTTTTATCTTTTTTCTAATATTAATATACATAAGTTGAAGTAAAAGTCCATATACAACTTTTATTCGTTATCATTTACTAACTTGGAAGAATACAAATTGAGTTTTTATTTGTTCATTTTACAATAGTTTTAAGATGCCACTGTAAGATTTCTAATTTATATTATTCTTAAGAATATGAAGAAATCTGGACTTACTTCTCTTCCAAATAATGAATCGGGTATTGCTCCAAAATCGAAAGACAGGATAAAATATAAAAACTGTAGAAAACATCATTCCAAGCCATGTAGCGGTGACTATGTGAAGTTTACCAAATGACCATAGGAAAACTGATAAATCTTTCTTGAATCTGAAAAACGTGGTTTTAAAGTTTTAGATAAGCACTTTTAATGAACACTCAAAATCCAATGTTAAGTCTGAACTTTTCTTTAATTCAGTACTTGAAGTTCACTGAAGACTTCAGCGTAATCAATTCATTAAAGTCTGCATTCCTAATTATTCCCAGTGAATATTTCCATATTGATATTGTTGCATTTCTTTCTTACGGGTTCGTGGAGTTGGAGTGATTGACGACGACAACACTTGATGAAGTATCAAAAAACAATTTATTAGCCAGTATTATTCAGGACAGCTCCAAAAAACACGTTTACACGTTTACAGTCGTCGAAAAACTACGACAAATACGCTGACATAATCAACAACACAGCCATCAGGCTATAACGCCTAATTTTTTCGTCATATCAAAAATGCCAAGTTGAGCGATAATCTAACTATAGCATTTTTAACGCATATGCAGCTTGTGAAGTATTATGGGATACTTCACTACCCTAATATTACGACCATTGTTTGCTAATACCTAAATATAATGTGGGTAGATCAGAATGAATTTAGGTTTTTGATATTGTAGAAACAACACAGAAGAAAATTAAATTAGGGTATCGGATTCAAAATACTTATTTTAAGCAAATTTATTTCCGAATTTTCTTTAATCAAAAAACATATAAATGATATGTTATTCAACTACCCAATAAAATACAGTTTTCAATTAAAAAGAATGAGAGAAAGGGCAAACATTTATTCTATTTTGTTGATATACATTTTGAAAAGAGAGTTTCTACTCATGGCCAATTACACCTAAAAAAATATAGTCTAAAATTTTGAAATTTTGCATTTATAAACTTTCATTTTTATTTGAACCACAAATCAGATTTTATTTACAAGCGATCAGTCTGAAGCATTAAAATAAAAATCGCCGACAGAAGGCGTATGAGGCTATTATAACAAGGTTAAAAATTCAAGATTCTTGGAAAGTTCAATCAAAAGATTAATAATTTTAGCTGAACCTCATGCACAGATAATGGCCTCAAACCCTTCTGGAATAAATATGCTGATTGGGCATTTTGGCACTCGAAATAAATATTTCAGGGAACTGTAGGATTCACCAGTCCCCAGAAACCGTAGCGCTATCTGCGTTTTAATTTTCCTGGCAGAGCATCTCGAAAGAAATTATTATTATTTTTTTTTTTGAATAAGTGGAGTGACCATTTCCAATAAAGTTTCAAATTATCCTTCACCTATTCCGATGAAGTTTTTGTAATTCTGGATATCCTCGCCCCGAAGTTGATTTAAAAGTTGATTTAATGCTCCCAATTCATCACAGTGAGCGAACTAGCTACACAGTTACGTTTTGATTTCCTTTTTTCTTCCCCCCTCCAAAACAGAAATTAATTCCTTGGAAACTGCTTCGCAAACTTCAAGCACAGCAAGCTGCACGTGGGTATACATTTTGCCAACAAACGGAGGCGAGGTGTCAGTCCCCTTTGATTGGTGTAAGCTATCTATCAGAGTACATGTTCGTTTTACTCAGTTCGAGACCCTCGGACGAGGGGCTCGCCGAAAGTCACTCAGAGAAGTGTAAACTGGCCTTCACTGACTATTAACGGACGGACTCTCTGCGTACCAGCAGGGTTTATATGGCTTTCAGCTTGCGTTCGAGAATATTCTGGGTCAAACCGGTAAGAATTCGTTCCAGAATGTTCTCCAGTCGTCTGAGGCATATCGCCAATTTTGTCGCCAATTGGGCCATTTCTCGCAAAATATAACAACTTTGCCTTCCTTTCCATTTTATGGCAACCCTAAACCTGCTGTGCGGAGAAGCTATCCCCAGCTGGACATTTCGTAACAATATTTTTCTTATGGACGGAGATCATGCTATTAATTTCTATTTATCAGCATACAATATAAAATTATTTTCGAGAAATATATGTAATGTTTTACATTTTTATTCTAGTGCGAATAAACATGTATTTAGTAATTCGTAGCCAACTTTAAAAGTGAATAATACAAGAAAATCTCAAAAGATGGCATTAGTTCTGTTGTATACTTTCCGATGACCGATTTTGCTGTGTGAGAAATCAATTTATGCTGATATTTTATGACCGAATATTTTTAATTGAAATATATTATCGTTATGCTGAGATTCACTGCGTTAAGTAATTGGCAGAGCACAATAATAGATCACGACTGTACTCCGATCACTTGTTCCATGCTAGATAGATTACTTCAAATGTTGAAAACCTCAGGCTTGATTATCAGAATCTAGAAAATAACAAAATGCATTTGGATATTCCTTCGACAGATCAAGAGTTTAGATAATCAATTCCTGCAGATTTGGTTTAGATCTTTTGAAAGGACACGTAAGCCCATGCAAGATCAGTAAACAAACGAGGCTAGGCCTTCTTCCAACGCTGGTGCCATTTTCTTACAAAAGCGGAAGAAACGAAGACACAAAAGCAACAGTTGCTTTTGAGCAGACTAGAAGTTAATGACGTTACACAAAAGCAAACACTGAAATATACCTTGGGTATACCAAACAAAAGAGGTTATATAAGCGAACAAAGATTATGTTTTTCTGTATCAATAATAATTTTGCGAACAAATTGATCAATCTGCCTCCACAGTGCTGAATTTGGATCCTTGCAATTTAGTTTCGTGGGACAGTTTTGTACTATAAATTTTGTGATTCTTGCATGAGACTTAAGACCAAACTTGCCAAATAATATTTAAAACCTTTTCAAACCCAAAATGTCCTGTCGAAGATGAATTTCAAGCAATGAAAGAGAAGTCTCGACCAGCATAAAAAATCTTTGAGGATAGGTGTCGCCATATCATTGTCGCTGTGGCGTAAGAATTTATTATTTGAGTAATAGTTTCTAGCGCAATCCAACTTTTATGTATCCTCCTCAAGATGTTCGTAGTATTTAAATCCGATTATGCATTAAGCAGCGCTGATACAATATGCAACAAAAAATCATAACGAAACTTCCTCTTACATTACTCAGAGACAATTCAGATTAAGTAATCTCGAATTTGAGCTTCAGAGGAGGACTGGGAACTAGAGTGATATATTTTGAAAGAGTTTTAGATTCAGTTTCAGTTAATAAGAATCGAGCAAACGATTTATTTGGTACAAATCGTAAGGAATAAATCTAAATCGAGAAAACAACCAGTGAATTAAATCTAAATCTAAATCCAGTTGAATTAAATCTAAATCGAGAAAATAAACAGAATTTTCTCTAATTCAGGAGTGGCCTGTCTGCCATTACATGGTCAGATAATTTCTGATGTTCGACGAATGATCAAAAAATATCTTTGAAAACTTTTTCAAATTGTCATTATAAATTAATTTGCACTAGATAATTAGGTGAAATACATAAATGTCATTAGTTTTTAAATGAAATCTTTCATATAACAAGTGAAGATTTGACTAACTGATAGACCAGATTCCAACTCAAACGCTTGCAAATATAAGTATAAAATATGTAGTTTAAAATGTTTTATTAAAAATAATCAAACATGGTATATTAAATTATGTAAGAAGCTCTTATACTTCATAAATTTAGTTCCTGTACCACTTATTTAGTATGCCCTAGTTTTGCAAAAGTGTTTTCTTTTTGTAATTTTTGCCAAGAGTCAAACTATTTATATCATATTCTTAAAAAAGAATATAAACAAATTTAAATATATATATATTATTTTTTATTAACATCGTGTTTTAGCTTTCCACTGGAATTTTTTTTAAATAATTGGATTAATAAAAAAGAAAGAGCCTTTATTAAAATTTGGTTATTTCTTCTACGGTACTACCTATCGAAAATGATAACTGTATTCCATATCTATCACCAGTTCATTGCTACATCATTCTTTGTTAAGCTGTGAATTAATTGCTGAATCATTTTAGTTAAGAATTATATATTTTTGGAGACTTTTCCACTCTAACATATATTTACATGCAACACTGAACTGACATTAAGTTGATTAGTTTCCAGGCACCAGTCCAGTATGACAAGTGGATCAAGAAAATGAAATTTTGGTGAAATATGTTGGAATTTAATCACATGTGGACAGAATTATACTTCTCTTTTAAAAAAAAAGATGCAAAGTTTCTTTATTTAAATTCCGATCTCAGAACCAGTTGTTCGCAACCAGTTCTAAGATTAGACTTTTACCACTCAAATTCATCAGCTGCTGAAAAAAATGCTGACAAACCTGTTGAAGAAAATTCTTTATATTTCAGCATTCTATATTCAAACAAGTTCCTCGTAACATCAGAGGTTACTTATACTACAGGATTTAGACGTCTTGACCAAGATCAACTACTGTTGTGAGGTCGGCGCATGTATTGTACATAGACGTTCTTTGGTCGACGTCTTTGAAGTCTGAGCAGAAAGATAAAATATTACTATATTGAACATCGAAAAGAGAAAGGCGACCTCCAAAGAGCATAATCTTCTCTGTCTATAGACTTTCGTAACATCTATCTGGGATTTAACTAACGTTAACTAGCTATCTTGCAAGTTATTTTAGGTGTTACGTTGATTTCGTTGGTAAGTTTTCTCCTACAGAGTAGTTGAATGTTTCAAATTAACAGATAACAGAAATGAGGTAACTTCAAATTTATTCTATCTCACCACTTATGAGGGTTAAATTAATATTATACAATACATAAAAGTTACCATTCATCTATATCTGGCTGAAAATACAAGCTTCCTTAAACTGTTTTAATTTCATAAACAATCTAATTTATTCTGCCACTAATTTTTCATTTCATAATTTTATTACATGATTGTTGTACTGCTGAAGGATAATTTCCAAAAACGAAAATATAAGTATCTGGCTCAAGCATGTTCTTGCCTTTTAGAAACATTTATGCGAATAGCTATTTTCATTAACGAAGAGTACAAAATCTAAATGAGAATCAAATATAACGAACGGCCATCTGAAGCAGTGTCTCTGTCTAGTAACAACTCTTGTCAAATGCTTGACTTTGTCATATAAAAAGTGTCATAGTAAAAAATAAACATGAGCAAGGTTCGTACTAGGTGAATATCATATTTTTATTTGCATTTTCAGGCATATCACAGAATACTGCTTTTCAATTTTTTTTTGGCCTGAAACCAGATACCAATAAATTATGGGGCTCACGGTCTTCAAAAGGTTAACTATTCCTGCTCTACCTGTCTAGAGCTGCAAAGTTTTTAATTGGGAAGCTTTTTGAAAACTAACGATTCGTGCAATAAGTCTTTCACTACCTAGAAATGTTATAATATTAAAACATATATAGAATAGATATATATTGCGAATAATTCGCAAGGAAATTCTTCAGTCTCCATTTAAGCAGTTCAGCAGTTCTACGAATGAAATAAAATTCTTATCCAATTTCTTAGGTTTTTTATATTCGTAGAATGTAATCTCCAGAATTTATTGCGTGAATAAAGGCAAAAGAAGACTTTTCATGTGTAAATAATAATAATAGGATTCAAATATGACACGGATTGTCAGGTCTTCAATTCGACGTTATATACGGTACAATAAGTGACCTTAGCGATAGTCACGTATTACAACTACATTGCAGTTAGATTTGATTTTAATAACGCTAGGCAGTTCTCTCTCCGAAAAATATTTATGCCATTCAAATGCCTGGGTTCAAGCCATGGTCGTAATACTTAAGTCATTCTCTGTACCGTATGAAATACAGGGCAAAAATACAGCAGCACCCATTATATTTAAATGCAGTAGTAGTACATACATACATATGAAATAAACACTGTGTCCTTTGTCATCGAAGTCTTCTCTAACAGGAATGAGTTTGTGAATTACCATCAGTACTATCAGTATGTCCTTTGAAAATTAAAATAACATATCTAAAATAAGTAAAATTACCGAAGTAAGGAAAGACAGTAAACAATAACATGTTTTATACAACAAAAAATGAAACTACATAAGCACTACATAGAGTAACTCGATAAACAGATAACACATGACTGTAGAGAAAAACCTGTATGAAATAAACTCATAACAAGGAGTTTTGTTTACCGCTTAATCCCTATCCGACAATAGATAGTCAGATTGCCATCGATAAGAGTCTCTGTGTGCATGGGACTGCCATCGATAAGAGTGTGTGTGCATGTCATGTTCAGAGAAACTCTTATCGATCGCAGTCCCAATATCTGTTGCTTCCAGTCTCTAAATTATCGCAGCATCAGTCAATGTTATATGAAACCTGGCAGAGCCGTGATGAAATAATTCGTTGCGATAGTAGTGGAAGTTTTTAGCGAATTGTAGCATGAAACTACAACAATGCATCACTCTATGATGCCGCAATTCACGCCTCATTTGAAAATTGACTAGCGACGCAATAAACGTATTACAGTCCAGTGTTTCCTTTGATTGTATACATTCCTCTAACATGGTGGACGTTTTCACATTGCCCTTCCACTTTTGGTGGCATTGCTCAGCGTCTCAATACGACGCAAGGCTACTGTACTATACGGTTTGCTTCCATGTGTTGCAACAAACTTCTAATCTGTTCAAAAGTAAGTATTCCCTTTATGTTTTCGTTTCTTCTATTTCTATAAGCAAGTGACGTCAAAAGCTTTTTTCTACTGATCTTGGTACGACATGTGATTCAGTGACTGGCAACATTTATTATAACTACTCAAGGCTATTCATGTTTTCCCACACTAAGTTATAACCTCTTTACTGATTTTTCTAACATAATGTAAATAAATTCTCGAACTGCTACAAAAATAATTTCGAGTATCAAATTCGAAATCTGTCTTTGCTCTTCACTCTTTTGTCACACTTCTGTAGCAAGGATGCTATTTTGAGAGTTTTTCGAAAATACTGGGTACTTAAACGGTCTAACGGTCTTCCTTGAAAGAAACCTATGTACAAAAGCTTTAGTTATAAATTAACGAGACTATGTGCGTCGTTAAATGCACCATAATAGGCACTGACTCCTCTTCAAGCAAGCTGAACACTGACAATCTTACTCACAATTCTGAAATTGCAGACGTTATTGCACTATACGCGTAGATACACAGTGCTCTGCAACACATGCGAATTAAGGTCAAAGCTGAAAAACATCTCGGAAAAGGCATGGATGTCTGTAAACGTATAGAATTTATGCGCCAAGCGAGCACACGATGAGCCAAAACTCCTTCTGAGAGATTGATGGAAGGGGACCGCTCTCCGGGATGTTTCCCCTCAAATTCGGGCGGAACTGCATAGGCAGTGCAGAGGGACTATACCTGTACTACCAATGGTGCAATACCTTCAGATGCACCATCGATAGTGCAGGTATACTCACTACCAACGGTGCAATACCAAGAGACTATACCTGCTCGACCAATTCTGGTTTTCCGCCTATTTCTAAGTGTACCTGTATCTGTACCTTATGAATTATCTTAGTATATTTCTTAAATTTTAGGCTGCGCTTATAGGACCGGTATGGTTTTCAGAAAGGTAATTTAAGGTAAAAGACAAAAACTTATTTTTAGGCGAATGTGATAATCTCTATATATAAAGAAGAATGTCTGTTTGTGTGTTTGTTTGCGATTAACTCAGTCACTACTATAGCTATCGTCACCAAGCTTTCTACAATTCTTTTCTGGGTCTTTTTTCGAACCCCCTCCTAAAATCAGAGATATTAATTAAAAACTAAAAAAAAAACCATTTTACGCCCTCATTTTTGCGAGTGGCAACAATCTCACAAGCTGGAGATAAAAAATCTGGTTTATTTTGAAAAGGTTGCCACTGCTCACTTTCAGATAGTAGAGTTCGTTAATAAAAAATTTCTAAGTTTTACAGTGCAATAAAAATAGCACTGCAAACATTAAATACATTATTTCCGATTCCAAAAATTCTTGGGAAGCCATTTCGACTGTTCTCATCTTCGAATGACATTAATCAGACGAGATATTGAAATTAGAAACTCTAAAAACGCTAATTTTCGCACTCATTTTCCCAAATGGCAACAGTCTCGCGCGTTGGAGATAAAACTGCTTTATTTCAAAAAGTATTGCTACTACTCGCTTTCAAATCGTTGACTCTGTTAATCAAAAATTTGTAAGTTTTACGAAATCTATATATGTAAAGAGGAATATATATGTAATTTGTTTTTCGCGTTATTCATTTCGGATCAATTATGATCAATGTTTTGCCACATATAATCGACTAAAATTGAAAATACAGGTAAAATATTGGAAGCAGCTTTGAGTTTTTATGACCATTTGATTAGAAAGACTAAAATCTTTAAAAACTGCGTGCTGTTGTTGCTGATATAATGACAGAGAATTAGTTGATTTTTCTATGGAAACTTTTTATATGGGTACCATATCACATCAGACTGAAAAATGTAGGCCTATTAATCGCATTTTTTGCATCGTTATTAGAGGGAGGGGGATTACAGCAGTATCGTTCTCTCTGTTGTTACATACATTACTCTCAATCTAACTTAACTGGCATCGGGTACTTCCGCTAGTATCTATATATAAAAAGAAGAAAGTATGTTTGTTTGTCCTCTGATAACTCAGTCACTGCTTATAGCTATCGTCACCCAACTTTCTACCATTATTTTGTAGGTGCTGGAAAAGGTCGACGTCCACTTTTTTCCACTCCCATCGGATACTTCCGCTAGTTAAGAATAAGTCTTTAATTTACGGTTTAAACATAGGCTTTAGAATTGTTTTTTTTTATTAAAAACAAAAAAAAAAACTGCTGGCGTTTGATCACTAATTAAAAACTAAATTCGCTGTTCTAATAATTCTCATTGAACTCGCGCAGAATCTGTTAAAAGCTGATGCTTAGATGGTCATTGGAAAAAGTCTGCGTAAAATGACTTTTTCTCAAGTGACAAATACGTTATTCATATTATGAATAAAACAAATCCAGCATTTTTCAACTAACATTTCAAAAATAAGAAATAAAACGACTGTGAACATTTGACTGGTGCTCTGATTAAAAACAAAAGGAAAAACGAGATTTGAACAATTATGAATAGTAAATTATTTAGTACTTACTTTAGAGGATAAAAAAATAGTAAATAATGATATTTAGATACATAAGGACAAATACAGCAAGGCCAATGGTGAATACAGATCTGAAATGGTACACTTCCAAAAGATTTCTGAAAGCAAAAAGGAATAAGTATCAAAAGAAAAAAACTTCAACATAATTAGTACATTGTTACATAACAAAGCTTTTCGTGCATATTTTTGAGCAATTTTAAGCAAGTGATCAAAAATTATGAAATATAAAAATTAATTGGCAACAGTTTTTAGATTGAGGGATAAATCATTGTATGCTGCAGTCAAAAACTTTATGGTTTCAAAATGGCTCATATAAATAAATCTTGGATAGAATGCTAGGTTTTTACACTTTAAGAAAAAAAAATATTATAATTTTTTAATGCAAAAGTGATATAAGAATCATAGAATAAAAACAGATAAGGGCAAAAAAAACAACACCATTCATAAGAAAAGAAAAAAATACGGTTACACGCATTTTCTATAATAAAACAGCATTCCGAATATTTAACTAGGAAACATTTTGCTTATCAAGGACTTTTCAGAAATGAAATCTACATTTCTAGATGAGAATCCACTTTTCAGAAAAGAGAGGGAATATCATTCAAAATGATTCAGAATGCCTGTTTGTTATATAAACAGAATAATAAACAAGGTTTAAAAGAAACAAACATATTATCGTCTGCTTCCGAGACATGCGGCGGAATATAAAACCAGATGTAGAATTCTTCAATAAAATCCTTTATTGCATGAAAAATGGAATTTTTTCAGACTAAAGGTGAGATATGACTATGTTTGAATTTTAAAAAGAACATTTCCTACACGTTGAGCAAACACAATTAATTGACCTTTGACGGGAGTAGGATGCATCATCATTCTACCAAGAAGTTAAGTGGTATTGTCTTCCATCCTCGCATATCTAACATTTGTAAGATATATCGAATAACACTGTAAGATGTAGCCGTTGTGGCTCAGGACATAATTACATAATTTACATAATTATTACAATAATAATACATAATTATTACAATAATAATTATTACATTATTTCAGTTGCTCAGATTACTTTACAGATGATCATAGATTTACAAAGTACACGTTATAAATACACTTTACAAAGACAGCACTTTACAGATATTTACAAACGTGTATTGCGCGACATCCAAATGCAATAATAGTACGGAGAGCTAAAGTTCTAGAAACAAGCTGAGTAAACATTAAATTCTTACTCTAGGCACTGTTCCTATTAATCTTCCTACCCTGACAAAAGGAGAAAATAAAATTTGAAAAAGGGGGGAAAACTATATAACGAGACTTAGGTCAGCTTCGAGTTTTGCAAACTTGTCGATAATCGAAACTTGTCGTCATCTGGCGATCCTTGTCACCAGATTATGTTGTTTTACCATAAACTTGCAGAAGGCTGGTGTATTGTTACTGGGGAATTTAAGGTGGCGTTCTCTGATGAGTGGGCGGGTAGTAAGATAACAGTCTTGGGTACAGTAGAGAGAATATTTAAAAATATATGATATGCTGAATATTTAACGTATTTATATATATCCTGAATATTTAAAAATATATTTATATTATAATTTATTTTTTCGTTGCATCAAAATTTTACAAAAATAGTGAGAGTGTTCTTTGTATATTCAGCTCAGATAAGCTGCTACATAATATCTAGCCTTCGTTTTCCGCACTAAGAAATAAGAGTTTCTTTAAAGATACTAAAATTAAAGTTAATTATTTGAAAACACTTATTTCCATATTGATTTTTTACAACTTTCTAGAGTAACGGGAAGTTGTAGAGATTCCGCCTGCGATGTTAGGTTTGTCACTGTTGCCAGTCTCCCACATGAAATGCGTTATCGTCTGCGAAATTGGGCGCAATGAAAACTTTGGAACTCCAATAAAAGTTCCCTCCCCCTCCTTCTCTTGTGCTGTTATTACTTCTTTACAGCTCTTCTTCACAAATGTTTTACGCCGGGAAATTTCGTCATAAGAATATCGTTTTAAAGCCCTTTTTTTTTTCAATGCTCCGATCAGTTTGCGCAGGAAAATAGTGGGAGTTCTCATTCAAAAATTTGGAAATTTGTTTACAATTAGCGTAACTGTGAGAGCTCTATTGTTTTAAATTATCACAATCTCGAGCACAAACCATCAAATAATATCTGAAATTTTATTTTGATTGGTTGAGCGAATAAGCTACTAGGAGCTACATGGGAGAAGTTTCTTTATGACCACGATGGATATGGTGGCGTAAAATACCAAAGTAGGTAGCGTAAGGTACCAATCCAAAAAATTTGAAAATATTTCTCTAAAAATGTTTTTAAAGTAAAAAAATAAATAAGTGCATGAGGGATAAAAGAGGGCTTACAAATTTGTGTTATGTGAGATTATTATACTTAAAAAATCTGACGTGTACATCACGACTTCCTTGTACGGAATATTAAATTATACGCATTTTTTCTTGCATTTCATTTAAACTTATTGGATTGAATTAAATCTACCCCATCAATAGCGCATAAATAACCACAATAGAATAAATGCACTGTTTAACATTCACTATATTTGTTTATAATAGCGACACTCTAGCGCTAGGTTCACTTAACAGCGTTACATCTCATTCATTTTATAACTTAGAATGCCCAAAAGTTATGTCATCTAAAGAATTATCTAATCGTTGTCACATGTTCTATTCGAATACTATAATAAATCTAAAATGATGTATAAAAGAAATTAAACAAACAAACCCAAAAAGAAGCAATTTTTCACAGACGATTCAGTATTTCTCATTCAATTAATTCAGTTCTCACTTCGCGACAAGGCAAAAATATCATAAAAACTCAAAATATCTATATTAAAAATTACGAAGTAAATCTTAAACACTTGTTTCCTCGAATAAATTCCAGAATGGATTAAGCATGATTTAATTCTCAGTAATAAAAGAAGACGTTATCTTTGCTGTTGCGAAGCTTAGTTTCTCTAGATTGGCAACAAATCCACTTTTCTGCTAAGTTTTAAATGTAAACAAATATGGCTGCTAAGGTAAAAATAATTAGGCTTAGTTGTACTTAAGCGATTTTTAAATTGTTGATAATTCTACAAATATTGCATGCAGATTTACTAAATGCATAAAAATCTTAAGCGGAAGATAAGAACAACATAATTCAATCATTTTTAGAGCAAAAAATGGTCAATTTATCAGCATATAAGAATGAAAACTTGAGCTCACTGATTCGAGCAACAGAGTGGGTATATATGTATATATATATATACATACTTTCGGTGCGGGCGATTGCAACCAAAAAGGGCGGTGTACATCAACGTGTTATAACAGTCCTATATACAAAATTTCAACGCTCTCAGGTTACTCGTTTTTGAGTTATGCGAGATGCATAGATACAAACGGACGCACGTACGTACGAACACCATGAAAAAATCTCTTCTGAATCCAATTTAAATCAGTTTTATAATTCGTTTGGGGAAAAAGAGTCCTTTATTCTGTCTTTACGTACAGATGTCACTCAAAAACATCTTTATATTGCATTCGATAGCGGTATAAATGGACGTTTTCGTTGAAATATGGTACCCGGAATTTTTCGTGATTGCAATGCTTTCTTTACTTCGCACAAGAAAGAAAAATTAAAAGAAAGAAAATTTGCAAGGATTCAGATTTTAACGTCCCGCTAAAACATTCATTAAGGTTCTTAATTCTCTTGCTGAGCTCACATTTTACTAGTCTGCTCTTGAACTTAATCCTACTAACGCAATCTGTTTTTATTTTTTTAGATTTATAGTATGCATCGCATTCATCGGCTTATGCCACATGAAATTCTATACAAAAATCCCAGAATTTTTAAAAGCAGCGTATGTTTAGAATGCTTGATACATTGTTGGCATGTATTTTTTTATTTTTTTTAGCCATTTGCCAGTTTATCATATCAATGTTTAGATTTCTTGTAAGAGGTCTTACGTAATATTTTTGGCTTTTGTTACTAACTCTTTGTGTTTTTAAATTTGTTTATTAAATTCTATGTTCTTCTTATCTACGCCATATAAAATTCAACAGCAAAATAACATAATATTAAAAAGCAGAATATCTGTAGAATTTCCGAAAGAGTG
>KK117254.1:59743-94731 GCA_000611955.2 Stegodyphus mimosarum
GTGTTAAATATTGCCGTTCATTTTTTTATACTTGAAATATTATTTCTTAAAAAATTAGCCTCTCATGCGGTTACGAAAGTAGTCAGCTTACTTTTTATAAAGTACCCAATTTACTTTTAAGAAAGTGCATTATATGTATTTTGTCAATTTGTCTCGATTGAAAGAACCTCCCTCCCGTCTAATCATTTCCAAGAACAAGAAAGAGGAAATCGAGCATCCTACGCGCTAAAACCATGAAAAACTTCCTTTCAGAAAGATGAATTCGCCGATTGACGAAATTCAAATTGCATTTTTCATGTTTCTAAAGCGCGACTTAAGATATATATTAGATTTATATATAGCGTTATTCTAACATAGATATTTTGACACAAAATGGGTATTTTTCTGAAATCACAAATCAATGTTTTTCCATATTTGGATTCTACGACTCAAATTATGCCTAAATATTGAATTTTATAAAATGTGGCGCGAAATTTATGGAGAAATTCAAAAATTTATTTTGGCGAATTTTTTTAAGTTTGCGCCAAGAATAATTCACTTGGCGAACTTCTTAATACGTGGCAACCTATTTTCCTATTCCTTCCATTGTATGTATGGAGCAGAAAAAATGTTACCTTTTTACATTGCGCACAAGCGGAAAAAAAGTCACATCGTTCTTCTTTCAAATAATTTCAGCAAAGTGCGTAAACTGCTTTAGATGCTATTATCGCTTTCAACAAATATGCCAAATTTCAAAACGCGCCAATATACAAATTCACGTAAATCTTCGAAAATTTTGAATAAAAAGCTCTTTTGTAGGTATACTTAGAAATACATCTACTTCAAATTGATGGTAAAATTTTACTAGTAACTTGAAGATAAAAAAGGTTAGAAAGGAAAAAATGTAGAAAAAAGATAGTAGATAAAAAAAAAGTAGAAAAAAGGTTATAATTCAAAATTTTGTTTTTAAAATACAAATTTTAAAAATAAATCATAAAAAATGGATGAATTTTGTTTGGAATGAATCTAAATTTCGAACTGTAAAAGAAGGAATCAAGTAAGTGTAATAAAAAAGAAGATATTAATAAATACATGCCAAATTAATAAATAAATACATGTCATGAATTACTCGTAATATCAAAGAGCTAAAATTTTGAGAGCTAATTTTTTAAAAACTGCTCTTGCGATTTTTACAAAACTTCGTAGTTTGGCATCATTTGAAACGTAAAATCGAAATATGGAAAGAAATTGTCATGTCATTTCAGAAAACGTCCGATTTTGCGTCAAAATACCTATATCATAAGAATGTTATATAAAAATCTAATACATATCCTAAGTAGCGCTTTCCAGACATGCAAAACGCAATTTGAATTTTGCCAATCGGGGCAGTAGAACAGGAGATTAAGAATTGTCCTTTTTTTTTTTTTTTGCGCAGTGTACATCTCAAATTCTTGACATTGCAATAAACCAGCCTACAGAAATTAATGACTACATGTGAAGCCTAAGCTACAAGACTTGGGTGAAGAATGCATTCGGTAAAATAACGGATTCTGTTGCCAATGCTGTACGAGCAGGGTACATATGTAGCTAAGAAAAGCTCGTTTGAGGAGAGTTCTGTTGCTCAACATGAGAAGTCAGAGCCAATGGTTTTAGAGGAAATGAAGTCGCAAAAAATGCAGGCCGGAGTTCACGATTTCGAGTTTTATGACGATATTCCAGAAGACGATATTGCTGTATTGGAATAAATGATTTATTTTGCTCATTTTTGAATGTTTCTTGAACGCAAAGTGTATTGCTGGAACCTCAAGAAATGTGTTTCTTGAACATGAACAAATGTTAATTATTGGGTTTGAAAAATTAGGCATAGCCTGAAAATAAGCCCTAGCTTTGCGGAAAAAGTTAATATATGACCGAGTCTTACTTTCGGGAAACAAGGAACCGTAAAAAAATATCAACTTTAAGTGCGTTTAAGATTTCCGTGAATGGGTCTTGCGGTTATGTTTAACTTCACTTCGATACAGGTATTTCAGTACTTGAATAGCTAGGTTTTCCTTTTAAAGACTTTTTTTTTTTAATTTCTTCTTTTTCCTTTCTCTCTCTCTCTCTTTTTTTTTTTTTTTTTTTTTTTTTGGTAATCTTACTTTTAGAGGCCGCCTATTCGATTCTGTGGGCTGAATGTGTGTACCATTTGCTGTATTTACGAAATTTGTGTAATGATTAATAGTCTGGTGCACATAGTGTCCATGCCTGCCCAAAAATGAATATGTCCGCAATTCTTCAGTCGTAATAGTTGTTCCTTTTGCCACGTGCTGCTTAATCAGCGGCATCAGAATCTCCGCTGATCTCTTGCTTGTTATGAACATGCTTTCGATGAAGGCGAATCTGCGACGCATAACGGCAGATAGACATCTGTCTCCGACAACTTCCTTAAGGAAAATAATTCCATCTATTCATTGTTAAAAAATTCAGGAAAGATGGCATGGATATCAGACAAAATAACAGTAAGTAAATAAAGAATAATTCACACATAACAGACACCATCGATGAGTGTGATGTTACATCGTTCAAAATTACGAACAGCAAAGTAAGGAACCAAAAAGAATAGAAAAGAATCGCTTGCTACTTCTGACCAAGGGATTGGGTTACCATATTTGAAATATTATCGCTATTTTTGGCAGTGTTCATATTTACCGGCTCTGCAGAAGTTCTCCCTAACAAAAGTTTTAAGTTATATTGTAACCAGGACGCCATAATTCTAAGTCTGTTAGGGTTAACATAGAATTATAGGGATACTAACTAAACAAAAGTATCACCTTGAGTGTTAATTAGTTTTAATTCTGAAACACAATTAAAAAAGCATTACACTGTTTAATTATAATGGCCTGTAAAACTTACAGGCCATTATAATTAAACATTACAGTTACAAAATAACACTCGGGGCAGAACACTATGCTTAGAACCTACTCCAATACATTGATTGTAAAGCTATTGTCTTTCAGGCCATTATTCCCTCCGGCGGCCGCTAGGTGGCGCGCTTCAGAGCTTCATAACATGTTAAAGAAATTGAAAGCCTTTCAGATTTTAAATTATCCCAAAGGAGCGTTTTTTGTTACCTTTATTTATTAAACATCATATTTTCGCACTTAAACCATAAAATTCAGTTCAACAGCATTTCCCAAATATTTAGAAAAAGGCAAAAATTTCCGATACGCAGTCTCGCGCGCTGGAGATAAAAATGTATTTTCCCCCCTTTTTTGCCATTGGTCGCTTTGTAATTATTAAAATTATTATTTTATTTATTTTATTTATCGTTTTATTAATCGCTTTGCTAGCTTTGTTAATAAAAAATTCGTTAAAGTTTTACAAAGTGCGAAATAGATAATAAAATAAATTCCAAATTTGGACTCCCAGATACTCATATTCGAGTGGAGGACTACGTTATTCAAACGTTGATGTCTCTAGATGCCGTTGTTTTTTCACACTGCAAGATACATGCATACGTTCATGCAGATTCTTCATTATTTCATTTCTTTAAATATAATGCAGTGCTCTAATATTTGGTGGCACAATTTAAAAAGTGAAACTCCGTTTCAAAGTGGTCGACGCAAAATGTCATAACGAAATTAATAGCCCTTCTGGGCTAATTGCCCTTTGGGGCTAAAAATAACGGAATTAGATATTTTTAACACCACAAAAGTAGGAATACATACATTTTTTTCTTCCTTGTTTTTAAAAATATTTGTTACCTAGCTGTCTCTTTTTATTCTAATTAATTCTTGTTTTGTTTTAGTAGTACTTTTCTTCCACGCGTAGGGAAAAGGGGCGTCTAATTGAGACGATTTAGATTAGTATTGAAAGATGTAATAGATTTTAAAATTTAGTCAATTAATTGACGCGGTATTGTCTCAACTGGTCGTCAGTTGAAACGCGTGGAGGTAATATTTCAGTGAAAGGGGCACGGTTTCCTTTTCCCCTGACGAGACAACTATGCAACTCTCACTGAGATATTACCATTTTTGTTTATTGTATAACTTGTTTTTATTGCAACTTCAGCTTTTCCCAATTTTGCCAAAAAATTAATATATATATATATATGCACATAATACACCCAACCCCTCTTACCCGGTGAAAAAGTCTTTAATTTGTCTTTATTTTCGCAGTCGTTGGTCGTAAAGATATACTTACAAATACGGAAGTGTTTTAAAATGAGGAAATATTCATGTTTTGGCAATGCCAAATTTAAAAAAATTAATTTTCGTGAAATAACGAAATCGAACTTTCAATGCAGTCTCTCGGTTCCTATATATATATATGGGAAAGTTTTATATTCGCTATGAAAAAAATAAAATTATAGGAAGTTTGACTACCTACGTCAAAAATTGACCAGAATATTTAATTTGAAAATTTCCAGTTTTTGATGTCATTTTCAGCTTGTCTTGAGAGATCGGTTAAGTAAACTAGAATAATTCGAAGAAATAAGTTTAAATAAAGGGCATCAAAAATACGCATAACTTAATACGCGTGTAAGAAAATCATGCGGTGTCCACACAAATTTTTTTATATATATGAACCATTCATCAATTGCTAGCCGGACATGTTTTCCAGTTTCACTAGGAGAGAATACATTAAGCAAGGAGAGAAATTTTACAAATTACGCTACAGAATAATATACAGTAATAAATTTCTACTTAAAATACTGCATTTCTTAAAATTATAAAAAATTCATTTCTATTACTATTTTGTCTTATTTCTGAAAAATATGGAGAATTCTAAGGATATATTTTACTTATTGAAAAGTGTATTTCGGTAAATTTACGGGTAATTAAAGTTAGAAATTTAAGTCTTACGTTAGAGTTGAATTCCTTATCACAAATTCTTTCTTTTCTTTCTCATTCGAGTTTTCAGGTGCCCTAAAAAAATAAAGTTTAACTCTAAAATTCAAATAAGCGAAAAATAAGATAATTCTTCTCAAAAAATAAAGAATGACTATACGATAAAAGTATCATAAATGAGGAGAATAAAATTACTTATTATTTATTTCTTTGGAAGATACTCCATATTTTGGGATTCTTTGCTCTTGTTCCATTTTCATTATTATGTTGTCAGTAGCTTTATCGTATCAGTGTCTCGAAAATTGTAACTTCTTAAAACCTAAAATTAAAACAAACTTGACTAAATAAGTTCAAATTTATGGAGTTTTTTAAAATTTCGTAAATGACATTAACAATTATTTAATTAAATGCATTTTTACATAATGTGCTGAATATTTGGGAGTAACTAAAATCACAACACCGTTAAGCATTTTATATCGGAGACGCGCTGAATGTGCAGTTCCCTCTCTAGATCTCGAAATCCGGACCTTTCGATTACTAGCCGGACGTGATTTCCAGTTACACCACGAAGGCATGTAGTCAGGAGAGAGAAAAATCTTACAACAGATATTACAGAAATTGTATGGTTTGTCAAAGATAACATTGGAATATTACCGTAATGTAAACTTATGTTAATAAATGAAACCTAATTCAAAATTAGTGTTCATAAAAATATATTCTTACCTTGGCATAATTTTGACTGAAAGGAAATGGAGAGCCCCTGTCATTGTTCTTTTTGCTCCAGAAGCAGATGTTTGTAAGTTCCACATGATCACAAATATTCTGATCTTCTCAAACATAACGAGGGTTGTTTGTAGGCAACGAGATCAGTTGTTTTTTTTTCTCTGTATCACTCAGAGATTCAAGGCCAGTTGTTTTAGAGCTTCGACTTGCACGATACTCTAAAAATCAGAATGAAAACATATGGGAAAACCATATATTCCGTGGATTTGAATGAAGTGCATAGAATACGTTTATCTAGACAAACTATACCATACGCCAAAATATAAGTTACTAATAAAAAGTGTCCGATTTATGATTTTTAAATTTAATTAATACGAAAATGACATTTATATTTTTAGTAGAAGTATATGTATGTATAATAGCAAAGGCTGAAAGGCAGGAGTTTCAACAACTGTCATGACTGCAATGGTAAAAGCTGAAATTATTGAATAAAGAAATGTAGCAATAAAATTGGCATAAAAATTTAAATTACTTTTGTCTTGTATCAGCCTTGTTATTTCTAGAAAGGTTGGAACAAACAATATTCAGGAAGGGGAGGGGGTGTGGTACTAAGATTTACAATATGATTCTTGTACAATGCGAAAAAAAAAAAAAGGACAGTTCTATGTCTCCAGTTTAACTGGGTCGATTGAGGAAATTTAAATTGTGTTTTTCATGTCTCGAAAACGCGACTTAGGATATATATTAGATTTATATATAGTATTGTTCTAACGCACGTACTTTGACACAAAATCGCACTTTTTTTGAAATTAAATGCGAATTTTTTTTTCATATTTCGATTCTACGACTCAAATTATGCTAAATATTAAATTCTGTGAAATTTGGTGCGAAATTTACGAAGAAATTTAAAAATTATCTTGGCGCATTTTTTTCAATTTTCGCCATGAATGATACACTAGGCGAACTTCTTAATTTATAGCATTCTATTTTCCCTCCCTTTTTTTTCTTAATAGACGAGTGGAAAAAAGTCATCGTTCATATTTTAAAATAATTTTTACAAGGTGCGTAAACCACATTTGGCGTTGTTATCGCTTATAACAAATATGTCGAATTTCAAAACGTAAATGTATATCTTCAGATAACGTTTCAATATGTAAATTCATGCATATCTTCGGAAAATTTGAAAAAAAAAACTCTAATTTTTTGCATGTATGCTTAGAAAAACATCTACTTTAAAATAATGGTAAAACTTTTGTAGCTTATAATTCAAAATGCTTTTCGAAAAATTTATAAAAATTATTTAAAAATACAAATTTAAAAAATAAATCATAAAAAAAGCGAATTTTATTTGAAATGAATCTAAATTTCGAAATGTGAAAGGATGAATCAAATAAGTTTAAGGAAAAAAAAAATTAATAAATATATACCGAATTCAATTAACACGGAGGAGCTAAAATTTTAAGAGCTAATTTTTTAAAAATCCGCTCATGAGATTTTTACAAAATTTAGCAGTTTGGTATAATTTGCGTCGTAGAATCGAAATATGGAAAATAAAATCGGCATGCCGTTTCAAAGAAAGTCCAATTTCCTGTCAAAATACCTAAATTAGAATAATGCTATACATAAATCTAATACCTATCCTAAGTCGCGCTTTGAAGACACGAAAAACGTAAGTTGAATTTCGTCAATCGGCTCAGAGGAACGGGAGGTATAGAACTTTGTCTTTTTTGGTGACACAGTTCTATTGGTGGAGGACTACGTTATTCAAAAGTTGATGTCTCTAGGGACCGTTGTTTTTTCGCAGTGCTAGAAACATACATATATTTATGCAGATTTTTCATTATTAAATTTCTTTAAATATAATACAGGGTGATAATATTTGGTAGTAACAATTTGAAAAGTGATTTAACGCATTTAAGTTTTCAACGCAAAATGCCATAATGAAATTAATAGCCCTTTTGGGCAAAATTGCCTCTTTGGGCTAAAACGAAGTTCGACTTGCATACGATAAAAATTGACCACGGTATTTAATTCCAAAATTTGCAGTTTTTGAAGTCATTTTCAACTTGCTTTGTGGCATCGATTAATTAAGCTAGAAAAACTCGAGGAATTGAGTTAAATGAAGTGCAGTAAAAAATGTATATAATTTAATAGGTCATACAAGGAAGTCATGTGGTATCTAGATCAGATTTTTTAATTTCACTGTAGTCTAATAATTTTGGTACTGACACATAACCGGAAACTGTTACCAAGCAGCGCGATTTAGCGCTAGTTATGGATAAACGTGATATCACAACACATTCATAACTGTGTTTTAGTGTTTAAGTGTTTAGTGTTTAAGTATTTTCGTTTTATGAAATCTCGGTTATTCTCAATAATCCTCCTTTTTTTTAATAAACAACTGTATAAATTAAATGTTTTTACTGTACATTTTCTTTCATTTTGAAGGAAAAGATTAGGATTTGGGTCCTCTCTTCTACAGAACAGCAAGTAGTGGATAAGTCCAAAGTTGCCACGGTTCAGACTCTCTTCTCGAATTTCATACTTCCATATAAAATACGCGGTTTGCATTATAAATAAGCATCAGCCTTGAGCAGAGCGCTGTCTGACAGCTCGATTTAACAAATCGCGTGGATGGCTCAATGGAATAGTGTTTCTTTAGCTCAGTGCGTATAGCCTCTTCTAAGGTATAGTACTTATTCTAACGTGTCCTTGTTTTCCAAGAATTCAGTGCCACACTTTTTTCACATAGCGTTTCTTTTAGAAGGCAGAGAAAGGTGGAATGTGAAGAGAAAGGAATAGTAAAGGAACTTTCCATTTTTCTAACAGGCTAAGCAGGATGAGTTTAAGGGTTAGCAAATTTTTAGTTGAAAGTTGAAGAAATTCTGGTAAAAAGTTTGAAAAGTACAAAAATATTTCATTCCAAAATATCCATAAAGTTCGTTATATACTTTCAAAAATTCGCTATAACCGTATGGTGTATGATTAAGCGTGTGGGAAATTGGACACGACTAAAAAATTCGTCCCTTATATCCGGGGTTCGTTATAAACAAAGATTGCTACAGCGGGGTTTGACTGAACATGATTGTTTTATATGCCATGCTTTTTTCCTGAGTCTAAAGAATAATTCTAGCATAAACAGTGGCCCTTCATGTGGAACTTACGATTTTATTAGCTCAAAGGGCGTTAGCCCAGAAGGGCTATTAATTTCGTTTTGGCATTTTGCTTTCATTCACTTTTCAAACTGTTGCCACTAAATACTACAGCCCAGTGTTATATTTAAAGAAATTAAATAATGAAGATTATGCATAAATCTATGTGTGTTTCTCGCATTGTGGTAAAACAACGGTAACCTAGTGCCATCAAATTTTGAATAACGTAATCGTCCTCCGAATATGGGTATCTGGAAGCCCAAATTTGGAATTTGGAATTTGTTTTATTATCAATTTCATATTTTGCAACACTTTAACGAATTTTTGTTTAAAAAACTCAACGATATCAATGCGAGCAATGGCAACACTGTACGAAAGCACACACACACAAACAAAAAAAAAAAGAGATAAAAACATTTTTATTTCTAGTGCACGAAACTGTATATCGGAAATTCTAAAGATATGCTCAATTTAATTTTATTTTGCGATACTGCTGTTGAACTGAGTTTTTGTGCTTTAAGTGCGAAGAACATGAAATTTAATAAATAAAGGCAACACAGAAAAACGCTAAAAAAAAGCTCCTTTGAGCATAATGTGAAATCTGAAAGGCTTTCAGATATTTTTTTTTTTCATTTAAGCTTTGCAGAGTTGTATAAAATATTATAAAAATGTATCCGAGAACATCGGGTAATGACGCTTCACATCAATGCTCGGTGTTCTTGATAAAATATTCAGATGGAGATTATCCTTCTTGCTAGGCGTTCTAAGTGGATTCTGTTGGGTCGTAGCTCACGAGGTTATAAAATTATTGCAATAGTACATGATGTATTACAGTTAGTTTTTATATAGCAACAATTTATCCCGACGTTAATTTACATTTTATCCCTGCCGATACCGCTACGTGTAATTTGTTTGTGTGCTAATGTTTTAGCAAAGTTTAATTTTTTACAATAGATTTGTGATTTTGTGCAATGGCAAATAATAAAGTAGTTAAGAATCTATACGTAAATTATGCATTCATGTGTAGGGATTTATATTAATTTTAATTAACCAGTTAAATTTAATTTTAAATATGTCAGTTCCATATTTAAATTTGGTAGCATGGTTAGAAATGGAAATTCTACCAGTGGGAGAATAAGTTTAAACATCGACGTTCCAGTAGAGAGAGAGAGTCCAGGCAATTTCCGTGCGTGCTTATACGCAAACTTCCGCTTAGCAGTTACTGCTGGTTAGACGTGGCTTAATCGCTATTATCTTGCTACCACTAGACTCATCTACGCGCTGTAGGATACATGACTGTATGAGCCCTGTAGTGTAATTCTACTATTTGTGAACATCTTGAATTCTTAAGTTTGATTCTACTGTTTCAATTACCACCCAAGTTGAGGCGTAGTATGCTAGCGTCAAATTGACGCATTGTAAATAATTTAAAGACCTTAATAAAAAGCAGTTTTACCATTCCCCGGTGCTATTACTATTTCTCAAGATTCTACACAACAGAAAGAGAGAAGAGCTTTACATTTGGCGCCCGAACTCCTAATTCAAATCCAATGGCCAATAATCAGGACACATAATCATCCTTACAAGAGACAGAAGTCGTAGACCCGATGGTGACAAGCGCATTGGATGGATTTGGATTTTTAACACAGACGATGACAGCAGCTATCAAGCCAACAATGGTGTTCGGTTTTAAAAACTCCTTCACTTCATTTCTTGAACCCTTTGAGACGCACTTTCAGTTGTATCCGATACCCGAAAGGCAAAAAGTAGCTATCGCTTCCAGTGCCCTCCGAGGACAGGCGGAGTTTTGGTGGATTGGAAAATTCTTACTCGGGGAAGTCGGAAACCTCACCTACAATTTTGAGAATTTCAAAGCGGCGCTCCTGAAAGCCTACCCGATCGAGACGGATCTTGCGAAGCTTGAATCCGAACTGTACAGCTTCTATCAACGCAAAGTTGAACACCTTACCGAGTTTATCCTGCGTAAAGTCAAACTAGTGAATGCTATATGGACGAAAGACCGATAATGAAGTAATTGAAATTATATTACCAAGATTATTACCCTCAGTACAAGATTTTGTGGAGCTGAGAAACCCACGAACGCCACAAGAACTATTTGAATTAGCCGTAAAGTTTCAGAATCGGCGGTAGCGGAAAATTCGAGATTTCCTACCCAAGGTTTACTATGAGTAGTTCTCTCGACAGCCGGCCGCAGAAAGAAACAAATACAATGGAGGAAAACATTTTCTTACCAGGCCGTCAACAAGCAAGAATGAAAACGGCAAAGCCAAAGACCGCCAGCTCACCCAACAAACCTCAGGAAAAAAACGAATTGAAATGAATAGAGAGGCCTGAGAAATTGAGGGTTCAGACCCCCTGTGCATCTGAAAGTCCATCTAAGTTGTACGTAAATACCGTGGTATTCAAGAATTCCCAACTATCGGTAATCCAGATTCTTTTAAACGACGTACCCGTAGAAGCATTCGTGGACACCGGCGCGGAAGGAAATTTTTTAAGCCAAAAATTCTACTATAGATATTTTTGGAGAATAAGATGGTTTAAAAAATGTAGCACAGAAATAGTTGCCGCACAAGGGAAAGTTGGTGAATGTGTCGGAAAGCTATCGCTGAACGTTCAGGTAAAAATCGAAGTTTTGAAAGTTTTATTTTTTGTTGTTAAAAATTTTCAAAACAATGTAATTTTAGGTACAGAGTTCCTCAGGGCGGCAAATGCCACAATAAACTTCTCAGAAAATTCTCTTTTCTTGGATATGGTGCCAAAGGTGGTGGAAGATCTAAAGGTTCCAGACATCAATTTCCAACATCTAAAACAAGATGAAAGAACCAAGCTGGTAGAACTTGCAAGTAGACTTCATAAGTTATTTTCTGAGAAGCCAGGGAATACACAAATTGTTACCCATGCGATTGAACTAAAATCAAGCGAACCTTGTAAAGCAAAACCTTATCGTTATGATAAGGAAAAAGAAGCAATAATACAACACCACATAAAACAAGTGTTAAGGGATAAAATAATTATTCCCATCAATTGTGAATATGCTAGCCCAGTTGTGTTATGCAGAAAGAGAAATAACTTGCCCCCTTCGGATCCAAAAGCTTATTGTTTTGCGATTGATTACCGAAAACTTAACAACTTGACTAAATTACCTGTTTACCCTTTACCGGTAACAGAAGAAATAATACGGAAAATTAGGTCTGCAAAATATATAACCACTCTTGATCTTACTTCAGGCTACTTTTAAATAGCCATGAAACCAGAAGATGTGAATAAAACAGCGTTTATTACAAAATCGGGCACTTAAGCATTTTTACGCATGCCGTTTGGGCTTTGCGGGGCCCCATCAACTTTTTAACGCCCTGTGGACATAATTTTACGTCCCGTCCTAGGAAAATCCACTCTCATTTATCTCGATGACATTATCATAACTAGTGACACTATTGAACAAAACGTGGAAGACCTCGACAAAGTTTATTCATTATTAAAAGAAGCAGGTTTAATTATTAACGCCGCAAAATGCAAATTCGCAACTAAGGAATTGCGATATTTAGGATACAAAATTTCAGCTGAAGGTATCGAAACTCAGGATTCTAAAATAAAAGCAATTAAAAGCTATCCTTAGCCAAATACTGCGAAAAACTTTCATCTTTTATTGGCATGTGCTCATATTATCGTTCGTTTATCCAAAATTTTGCAGATATTGTTGAACCTTCGAAAAATTGAAAACAGCTCTGATTAATGCCCCAGTGTTATAATTGCCGGAAGAGGACGAGAACTTGGAGATGGCAGTGGATGCTTCAGATTACGCCGTGGGTGCAGTTTTAATTCAAAAAGGGCATCCCTTCGCAATTTTTACCAAAACCTTAGCTTACACTCAAAGGAACTACACAGCGACAGAAAGGGAAACGTTAGCAGTGTTAATGGCAGTTCAGAAGTTTAGGGTCTACTTCGGAAAAGCCCCAGTTACAATCTACTCTGATCATGCGGCCGTAGGTAGATTATATTCTGGAAAGAATTTAACTCCGAGATTAATTACATGAGCCTTAAAGTTACAAGAATACAACTTAATAACTAAGCACACTCCCGGCAAGGAAAAATACAGTGACCGACACCTTGTCAAGAATTAAACTGGATGAAAATGGGAATCAAATAAAATGGGCTATGTTAACTTCTAAAGTTTTAGATTCCCGGGAAACAAGTATAGCTGAATTGTCGAAGGATCCAGAATTCGGTGATATCTATGCTTATTTAAAGGATCCAGATAATTTTGAACATTGCAATTATAAATAGGGCCCGAAATTACGAGATCATAGATAATCTGTTGTTCTATACTAAATCAACAAATGAAAACCCCGAAGTGAAACAAGCCATCCCCGCCACACTACGGTTGAGTATTTTGAAGGAACTTCATGATAACCCCACAGCGAGTCATTTAGGGGTAAGGAAAACGGTGCGTAGAGTACGCGAGGCGGTTTATTTTTGAAACTGCAGAAGATGGTAACAGCGTATGCCATGTCCTGTAAGTTATGTCAGTTAATTAACGACGTTAATTATAGCCCGGCCGGGTGTCTAAATAGTATTCGTGCCACTTTTCCTAACGAGATCCTCGGAATAGATCTTCTTGGCCCTTTTTTCCAAAGCGAGATAAATAAAAACCGATATCTTTTGGTGATTGCAGACCATTTTTCTAAATGGGTAGAAATAATTCCTTTAAAGCGAGCGTCAGCTAAAATAGTTGCAGATGCGTTCTTACATAAGTATATTTTAAAATACGGCGCACCATTAAATTAATAAGCGATAATAGTAGGCAATTTGTTAGTCACATTTTTGAGAACCTAAATAAATGACTTGACATATGGCATATGAAAATGGTCCCGTACAGACCACAAGCAAACATCGCGGAAAGAGTTAATAAAACATTGTTAAAATAATTAGAAGTTACGTTAAAAATTATCATAAACGCAGGGATGGCTGCGTTGATGAGTTAGCCTATGCTTTAAGAACTGCCAAGCATGATACAGCGGGTAAAACGACCGCTGAATTATTTCTGGGTTGGAAGATGTTGACTCCTTTATACAATTTTTTTGTGTTCAAGAGCGAGAACCAGAATTTAAACAGGCAAATATTCAAAAGCTGATACATGAAGCTTTGAAAAATTCCGATGTAGCAAGAAAGCGGCAGAAACTGTACTTTGATAGGAAACGCCGCTAATCAGATTTTAAAGTGGGGGGATAAGGTGTTGAAAAGAAAATTCACTTTGTCTAGCGCACCTGAAAACGTCGTATCAAAATTCGCCCATAAATTTGGAGGGCGTTATGTAGTACAGCAGATCATTGGGGCTGTCATTTACTTAAAAACGGATTTGAAAGAAAGAATAAAGGCTAGTCCGGATCATTTGAAGAAATATTATGAACGTAAAGATTTTGATTTCTTACGTAATTTCTTCCAGTCTTCCAATTTAGAAGAGGCGGCTTCCCCAGGGACAATTCTCATTACACCACAAATCCCACCACCGGTGAAAAAGCAAAGAACTAAAGAAGGTTCAAGTTCCCAAACCAACCGAAGAGTTCCTGGGAAAAGAATCCCTCAACGTGTGGAAGATCCAACGAAGAAAAAATTTAAGGGTGAAAAATACGTCCCGGCTAGAAACAAGCATCGCCGTGTCATGACAAGATCTCGCAGCAGACAGCGCCAATATACTTCAAGGAGGTGGCGGACTGAAAGAAAACCACAAACAAGACCACCCGTCGAGAAAAGGAAGAAGTGGCCTGCCGAAGTTGAAGGCATAAATCAAAAATCGAAACAACCAAGAGTTTGCAGGCAAGCGTCGTCGACTACCGATGTACAAAGAGCCAGTCTACCGGACAATAAAAGGAAAAGAAAGATCTACCGCCAGGATATCCGAAGAGACCACTCATCAGAGGGGAAAAAATCAATTCACACCAAGGACAGGAAGCAGAGACGGAAAGTCTCGTCGATGAACCACATGACATGGACAGATTTCTGCCAGAAGCATATGTCAGAATACCAAGCTTAAAAAAAAAGCAAAGATAAGTGATTTTTTCTATAAATCTTTTCTGTTATATAAAATTGCATGAAAATGTTTAATACGAAGTTACAGGTGAAAAACTATTGCCTCGATTGAGGACTAAAGTTAATTCAGCTTTATTTGCCGAAAGCACAAAGTACAGTGTAATATAGAACTGTTATATTATGTAAAGAACTAGTAGTTCGGTTTTCTTTGTCGAAAGACTATTTACGTTAACGCGCCATAAGAACTGGCTTCATACAAGCAGCTTCGTATTAGTACTTATAAATGAAAATTTATTTTAGGTTCGCACTTTTGGCGAAGAAAAGAATCCATTCAAGTAAAATTTTCATGTTATTCTCTATTGTCTTAAAAGTATTGTGTTAAAAGTTGAAATATCTGTTGTGTTAAATGATACTTTTAATGAAAGTTTAAAGCTCAAAAGAGCAGATATAATATGAATTTAGTGCTAAAACTTCAACAAAAGTGAATACATTCAAGGTTTAATGTAGACAATTGAGTTCGCGCAAAAGAAATTTAAGTTAAATCAATATGCGATTTTGGACCAAAAGCTTTCATGCGTTTAAGATGAATGTAGAAAATATTTTCGTGTGCATGTGTTTTGTAGGGCTCTCTGCTGACACTATAGTTAATTTTCATCTTTATTAGCTCATGGAGAACTTAGAAATGACTTTAGGATGTGTCTAAGAAAGTTGTTATGTGCTAACAGTGAATGTGCGTTTAGGTGGAGATTTTGTCCACTATAACACAGAACACTTGCGTTTTCACACCATACCTTGTGGAGAGCCATCAGAGGATTACAGTTTTAAAATTTAAGCATGAATGTGAATTGAATAATTGTGGCATGAAAAACCGTAATGTTCGGAAAAGCTGAGAAATCTACGCTAAATGCAAAAAGGTTAGAAACTTAATAAAAGATTGTATTGTGAATTTAAAATGTTATTTAGAATCATGTATTCATAAGTGTTCCTTCCAGATTACTGGAAGGAGTTGATTGAACCCCAATTGAAAGAGGAGGAAGGATGTCCAGCAGAACTACACTCACGTTTGTGAAAATTGCAACACCATGAAGGACTTACGCGAGTGAGCTGAAATTTTCAGGAAATGCAAAGTAGCGCATGATATGCAAATGATTAGAATTGCAAATCCGTAGCGCATGCGTATGCTGAGCAGCGCCCTCTGAACGGCTGATGGATCCGAATAAATAGACGGCTGTAGCGAGGCGTGTATGGTTATCGGTGGTTATCTGCTAGTGGTAAACGTTAACTCAATCTGTACTTATGCCTCGTCGACGAAAGAGAGCCAGATTTGAACAACTTACAGAGTTTGAACGAGGGAGAATCATCGGCCTTCGTGAAGCTGGATTGTCGTATCGTGCAGTAGCCTCTCGTGTGCAGCGTAACAGCAGCACAGTGATGCGCGTTTGGAAGCAGTGGACGGACGAGTGTCGGACAACTCGGAAATCCGGGAGTGGACCCCGAAATGTGACGTCAGCTCGCGATGATAGACACCTGGTCCGCATGGCGCGGACGGACCGTACAGCTTCCTCTAGACAATTGGCAGCACTGTGGTCAATAGCTACAGGTGTTTCATTGTGTGCTTCATCAATTCGTAGACGTCTGCTGCAGTGTGGACTGCGCGCACGGACTCCTTTATACAGGATCCCCCTAACGCACGACCATCGCCGCCTGCGGCTACAATGGGCCAATCAGCATAGAGACTGGCGTGCTGATTGGCAGCATGTCGTGTTTTCTGACGAATCCCGCTTTAATTTGTGGTACCATGATGGCCGCATTCGTGTCAGACGCTATGCCGGTGAACGCCACCTTCCGGAGTGCATTATCGAACGCCACAGTGGACGAACACCCGGAGTTATGGTCTGGGGCGCCATAGCATATCATAGACGATCTCAATTGCTACGAATTGTGGGCAATCTGAACAGCAACCGGTATATCCGTGAAGTTCTACAGCCCGAAGCTGTTCCCTTCCTTCAAAGCTTGCCAGGCGCTGTATTTCAACAGGACAATGCCCGCCCTCATACTGCTCGGATTGTTAAATCCTTCTTTGCAGCGCAGCAGGTACAGCTTCTTCCTTGGCCTGCGTGTTCCCCGGATATGTCGCCAATTGAACATGTGTGGGATGTCATTGGTCGGCGTCTTGCTCGTGATCCTCGTCCTGTTGCGTCTGCAGACGAACTTTGGGTACGCGTACAAACGATATGGAATGCTCTTCCTCAGTCAGACATTCAAACTTTGTTTGACTCCATGCCACGTCGTGTAGCAGCACTTATTGCGGCGCGTGGTGGCCACACAAAATACTGATTCTGATCTCTTGTTCTTGTTTGTTTGCTTTGAACATTTAATCATTTATTTGTACCACTACCACTCAACTGTGTATTAAATTGCATTCAATTATGACGATTCCTTCTTGGTGTTGCAATTTTCACAAACGTGAGTGTATGATGACAAAATTTTCTTCTGTGATAATTTTAATTTTAGTATTTTTAATGCAAACGGGGCTTAGATCTTGTTAGTTGTAGAATTTATCAGTTTGTAACAGGTCTCTAAGGGCCTTTATCCAAGTCTTTTAAATTCTGGCATGGACAAATGTAGGGATTTATATTTATTTTAAATAACCAGTTAAGTTTAATTTTAAGTTACTTTCCTATAAGCCTTCATTCCCTTAACTGTCAGTGCCAGAATATTTAAATTTGGTAGCACGAGTAAGAAATGGAAATTTTACCAGTGGGAGAATAAGTTTAAATATCGACGTTCCAGTAAAGAGAGAGAGAGTCCGGGAAATTTCCGTGCATGCTTACACGAAAACTTCCAATTAGCAGTTACTGCTGGTTAGACGTGGCTTAATCACTATTATCTTGCTGCCACTAGACTCATCTACGCTCTGTAGGATACATGATTGTATGAGCCCTGTAGTGTAATTCTACTATTTGTGAACATCTTGAATTCTTAAGTTTGATTCTACTGTTTCAGTTACCGCCGCAAGTTGAGGCGCAGTGTGTTAGCGTCAAAGTGACGCATTGTAAATAATTTAAAAAGATTAATAAAGGACGGTTTTTACCCTTCTCCGGTGCTATCACTATTTCTCAAGATTCTTTACAACAGAAAGACAGTAGAACTTTACACGTGTCATACTGAATATTTCTTAGATTTGTAGATTTTGCAGCCTTTTTCAAACATTTAATTTTTATTTTCAAACTACCACAAATTTTTTAAACGTTTTCAATGAAATTATTGATGAGAATCCTCACAATTCGCAGATCTGGCCTTGGAAGATTTGGTGTAAATTTACTTGTAATCAGTTCCTTATGTTAAAAGATAGCGATTTTCCCTTTGCGTCTTTCCTTCATTATACAATAATAAGTAGAGAGGAAAAGATAAATAAAAAAAATATGGGAGGAAAAAGGATGAAATGAGGATGCAAATAAAAATAAAGGCTTATAGAAAAGAATACAAGAAGGGAGAAGTGATCATAAGAGAAGATTATGTAATGTAAAATAGAAGCAGAAAGTAAAAAAATAATCATTTTAAACGAAGATAAGAGATCACAAGGACAAAAGAGACTTGTAAAGAGGGAGAGAAAAAAGGATAAGTAGAACTATTGGATGGAAAAAGAAAAATAATTCGTTTAAATAATAATAAATCTTTTTAAAGGACGGGTTGAAATAATAATAATAATAATATGCAGTATACATGTAAAACAAGAGGAAACTATATTATTGATATAATTGAATAATGAAAGGTTAGTATAGTCTGTCTGATAATTTTTGCCACTAATAAAATACGCCTGTAAAATTTTAAGATAAGACAGAAAACTTAATTCAACATCAGCAAAATATAAAACAGCGAAGCAGTAGCGCTGAGTGAAAAAAATCCTTAAAAACTGCTTAAAAATATTTATTTAAAATTAATGGAAAATGTAAAGATTAAGTACAAAGATGATTTTTTCAACTTTAAATTTGTGCACGATTGGTTAATCGAAACTGTTTATAAATTTAAAAGAAAATAGATTGCTTTTATCATCAATAAGATTAAAAAAAAACGGTGTTAGTCAATTGCCCTCAATACCAACAGGATCTTGTAATAAAATATATGCCAATCTAAGGGCGTTACCTTAGTTTGTACTTTATACTGCCATTTACTTCTAACCTGTTAATTTTTAACAGTACCCTAGTATTACTTATTTTATACTAGATTATTATTGTATCCATTCAATAGTTAGCGTTGGTAACTGAAAGCTTGAAAGCCCGGTGCGCATCGCGCAGCTGCACCACTGGTCCGGAGATCGATCCCCGGGCTGAGCCGTCACCATCGAGATAGATAAAGCCTGTGCGCTGAGTTACTACGTCACTTCTAGGGGGCCGGTCTTCGCGCAGTTTAGCTTCCTTGCTAAACACTGTTTCTTGGAACTATTCTATGAAATTGGATCTCATACTATACAACCAGTCTAAAACAATATTACAAGCGGCTATATAATATTTTATGAAGCTTATACGAATATGAAATATTTTCATTTTCTTTTGTTGGTACACTCATTTGCTAAAGTTAAGCACGAAGATGTAAAATGCAAAAAACTCGACAAATATTCCTTTGATTGACACAAAATTCGGCAGAAAAGTAGCATATATATTTATGAATAAAATAAAATCAGTAATTATATACAGAAATGAAAACAATATTAAATTTTTCTAAGCTATCAGATAATGACATACTGTAGACTTAACAGAATTATGTATAAAGTGAAAATAAACAGCATAAAATGAAAAAAAAAGGACGTTAATAGGGTATGTGATCCCCCCTCATCTGTATACAAAGTTTACACCTTGTGACCATGCTTTCAATTAGGTGGTCAACTACCGCAGAATTAAGCAATCGCCATTCTTCTTGTAAAGCAGTTTCCAGCTCAATAAGAGTGGCTGCAGGTGGGAAACGTGAAGATACAGCACTGCCGAGAGCATCACAAAGATTTTCAATGGGATTAAGGTCGGGCGAAAATGCTGGCCACGCCATACGCGCAATCCCTTCACTCTCCAGATAGTCATCGACGATGTCAGCTCTATGGGGACGTGCGTTATCGTCCATTAAAACAAAAGTAGGGCCAACTGCTGCAGCGTACAGTCTCACAATGTGTTCTAGGACTTCATCTCGATACCGGACAACCGTCAAAGAACGCCGTTTAAAGATGTGTAGGTCGATGCGGTATCCTAATGAAATCCCTGCCTACACCATAATGCTTCCGCCTCGGAATGCGTGATGTTCGATAATGTTTTGGGACTGATTGCGTGTTCGTTCTTCACGCCATATCCTAATACGCTTGTCATCTGGCTTCAGAGCAAATCTTGACTCCTCAGTAAACATGACATTGCCCCAGTTAGGCGCATTCCAATTGACATGTTCCCGGCACCACTGTAATCGTGCCCCTCTTGATGGACGGATAGAGGAACACAAACTCAAGGTACCCGGGCGTACAGTCCACTCATATTTAGTCTTTGGCGTACAGTAGCTGCAGATATCGCCTTACCAGTGGACGCTGTAACCATAGATGTCACACGTGTGGAGGTCGCTCTGCGATTCCGCTTGGCTACAATAGCAATATATCGATCTTCCGCGGGGGTTGTAACCCTTGGGCGACCGGCTACGGGCCTTCGGACAACTGTCTGTGTGGTTTGGAATTGTTCCCATAAACGTGAAATTACAGAATGATGAACGCCGAAGAAAGGAGTAACATCTGTAATCGACTGTCCTGCTTCAATGCGCCCCACAGCACGCCAGCGCTCACAATCTTCAATTCGTCTTCTGGAAGTCATAGAAACACGTATGTCTTGAAAACAAATTGTATGAAAGTTTTAAACACCATCTATCAGCACTTACAATCAACTTCTGTAGCCCTTCATATAGCTGGCTTCTTATAAGACTGCCTTTTTTGCATATTTCCTGACATGAAAGCGCGATTGGCTGTTACCTAACATATTTGCATACTTCCATCTCCCTCTGCAGCGAATTGCATCCTCTTCAATTCTGATTGGCTTCCGGAAATTAGCATTTTCCTCTCCGTACTTAACGTTTGGAAGTGGGTGTATTTATTTGCAAGATAATATTATTTGAGGAAGGTGTGGTGCTTTCAAAAGCAAATCATTTCTTTGAAGGAAAAATTGGTTTTAAATTTCAAGTACCAAAAATTTTTACTTTGATTTTTCTGTACTGTCTCTGTCTCTCGCTGATTCCCCCCCCCGCATCAAATTTTGTGCTTCACCCACTGCTTAAACAAACGGTTTGCAAGTGGGAACACATATTATATCTCATTCCATTATGATTGCGTATTTTTATTTGTATATATCATATTAATGTAGCAGGATTATGAAACATTAATGAATGAAAGAATCTGCTTACTATTTAGACTAGCATTTAAATACCTTTTATCAGTCAGAAAATTTTTCTGAATGTATTAAATTACTAACTAGCCTATTTTTTAAATTATTTGTTAGTTACATTATTGTATGTTAATCTGCATTACAGTTAAATAAAACTAGTGACGGCGCGCTACGCGATATATACCAGTGATCGTCTTGACTTGACAAATATTGACTGCATTATAGTTAATGCTTTCCTCTTAATGCTACTTAATTATTCGACAGAATCTGTAGTTAAATTGATATAATGTTTATTACATAGCTCTGAAGACTATCAATATTAACATCCCAAATAAGATACAAAAAAAATTCTTTAAATAAACTTATAGACATTTTTTTTTGAAAATATTGTAAAAATGTATGAAATGCTAAAAAATATTTTAGAAACTGAAATTTCATGCAAATATTTACATTGTACCTATTTAACTATAAGCGCTACTTTTATTCTGAAAATATTTTTTCTATTAATATCCACATGAAAAGAAATTACAAATCCTAACATCATGTTCAAAACTTTTTTACAATGACAGCAATTATTTTAACTTACCTTGCATAGCTTTCTGGTGGTGCCACATACTTAAATTAAAGAATGTAATTCAAAAAATAATTTTAAAAATTTTTTTTAAAATTGCATAGAATTTAATACAGTGAAAAATAGGTCTACATATGAACTCAATTACTAATGCTTTTTCAATAAATGTTAAATCCTATATTCTCTAATCCTCTTATAATCCTTTGAAGTATAAAGTGCGATATATCCGCTGTTATGGTTTTCACAAGTAAAATATACACAACATCTTTATACTGGAAGAGTAAGCTCTGGATCATAAAAACATGAGCGCTTGTTGCTGCATTCTTAGCGTTAAAAGCAAAGCCAACAATATTACCTCCTCTGAAATCTAAATATGGTTTAATATGAATTTCATCCATCATTAGAGAAACAGTTCTTTCACGAGGTTGAAGTTCCACAAATTTCTCTCTCGCATAGTGAAGGAAGTTTACTTCAAATTGCTCTTTAAAGGGACTTGCATTAATTTGAGTACAAATTTTTCTAACTATTGCTGGATGAGGAAGAATTATATTTCCCGAATGTCATAAAAACTTTTACGCGTGTGGAGATATGGAATGCAATAAAGTTGAAAATATTAACGTTTCTGTTGAGTATCGCCGTTTAACTTTTATTGCCCGAGAAAAGTGAAATTTGTTCAGCCAAAAAAATTAATAACAGTTTCTTCGACTTCATCACTTAGTTTTAAAAGGTCCAATAATTCCAAAATTGTATCTATTATTGACTGAACATCATTTTGAGCTACAGGTATTAACAGAGACTTTACACCATCTAGTATTTCTTAGAGCTTTCTGAAATCTCCAACTTTCACCGGAAAGTTACCTTTTCCACATGATTTTATTGCAGCATTACCAATAAATGCCGAGACACTTAAATCATATTTAACAACAACAGAAGCTTCAATAACTGGTGCTGCTTGAGTATTAATGTGAATAAATGATGTCTTATCTTCCTTTCTGATTATAGACCAAAGTAACGGGATTTTCTGAGTTTTCTAAGTACTTCAAAAAGCTTGCATGTGTTGAAAACATACATTTTGCTTTTTTTGCTTTCGTTTTCATGCTTTCCTGTAAAGCCAAATGCAGTTGCTGATTTTGTAATCGTAAGTTTTTATCATGCGGAGATTCTCGATTCTGTTTCTGATAGAATAAATATGCAGGACAACCCGGAGAATAAAGATGGTATTGCGTCTTTTGTTAATCGAGAACCTGAAAGAGGTGCACTTATTTTTTTTCCAGAGGATGGATCATATGCACTTTTCTCCATCTCAATATCTTCCTCTTTGAAATGAAGTTCGCAGACTTTTGAAGCTTTCGTTAATTTAAAATTGCTCCTAGGTATAGCTTTAAGCCATTTCTTCTTTAAAATTTCATTAGATGGAAATCCGTAGACTCTCACACGGGGACCATTATCTTAGTTACCATTGCAGCCAGGAATAATACAACGGGAAGGCATAATGAGGATAACACAATTTCGCACGAAAATATGATGAAACGAAAATGTATCACTGAGCAATTAACTTGAAAAAGCAATGAATAATGCTGAAATGTTAATTAAACTAACGAAATCTATGCATTTAACAAGAGCATGTGAAGTATGTCTAACAGCGTTAAGAGGCAGCTGGACAAAGAATGCGGAGAAAGTTTATTGGAGTGTCACTGTGTGAGTTATTGCTGAGGGTCACTTAACCCTGAAGTCACAAGCTAGTTTCGATTCAGAGCGCAGGATTTATCTATCTCGATGGTGACGGCTGGGCAAGGTTGACACAGCCTTTCATCCCTTAAGTGGGTCAATAAAATGAGTATAGTTCGACCGTCTCAAACGCAACCCTGGCTGGCATTCTGCCAAAACACATAGACTCTCCCAAAAGGGGCGTTATTACTTGCTGCGACGGGAAAGGTCACGTGAAATTCTTCTCTTCTCCGAAAAGAGAGAACGGAGGGAAGGAAAGTCATCATCCTTCCACCCTATTTTGAGAATAATTCGGTCCGAATGGCGCATGCATGTTTGCTCTCATAGTCGCGGATGAGGCGGTTGAACTATACCAAGTTTGCTTGGGGGCTTAACACCGAGGGTCCTGCGATAAGCTGACCACTTGTCCAGGGCATATGCTGATGCACCCCGGGGCCTAAAAGGTCAAGAAAGCAGAAAAAGGACACTGCAGGCCGTGGCCCACTACGGCTGTTGCGCCACTGAATTTAGTTTTAATTGAAAGTTTAGAGGATTTTACTTTTCTTATAATTCATAAAAGCTTCTAACGCAAAGAAACTCCGTACAAAATTTGTCATACTAGTAATTTAACTGTGAACAAAAAACATTTGTGAATTAAATTGTATTAAAAATTACACTTGCGAGCAATTTGTTGGCGAATCTACTGCAGAATATCTTAACGGAAAAGACAGAAATCTTTGCAGAACAAAAAAATCAGAAAAGTCTGTTTCCAAAAGCGATCAGAACAATAACATGCATTACAAAAGTGATTTATTTTGGTCACATTCTTTCCTTTCTTTTAAATTTTAATGCGGGGGGGGAACATTTGTACTAACTACAGCAATACATTACTAACTACATTACACTTATATATAACTGCGACATTACACTAAATAAATAAATAAGTCAATAAAAAAGTGTAATGTTGTATATAGCTGCAACAGTGCCGCCTAGACGGTGTAGTGGTTAGGGAAGTCTACAGCGGTACTTAAGGGCCCAAGTTCGAATCCCGGAGAAGGCATAGATGTTTGTATAGTGTCTTTGCAGCATGGGGGGTACTCTAACTATATGGCGAGCCGAAAGTCCTCTTATATAATTTCAGATACACACACTCGCGCTGAAGAGTGTTTTTTTTTTTTTTTTTTTTTTTTGTTAGAGTGTTGCTATTACTCTGTTTATAATCGTTGAGTTTGCTAATCAAAAATTCCTTAAAGTTTTACGAAATGCGAGAGAGATAATAAAATAAATTCCGATTCCAAACTTGGGCTCCCGGATGCCCACATTCGACAGGAGGACTACGTTATTTAAAGTTTGATGCTTTTTCGCAATGCGAGAAAGGTGCATACATTCATGCAGATGTTTCATTATTTAATTTCTTTAATTATAATTCAGTGCCCTAATACTTGGTGGCAACAATTTGGAAAGCGAAATGCTGTTTATAGTGAACCAACGCAAGATGCCAAAACGAAATTAATAGCCCTTTTGGGTAAATTGCCCCTTTGTACGAATAAGGAATAATTTTCGCCTTTAATATTGTCCTCACCGAATAATATTCAAAGACAAACCAAAGTAATTTTTGTTCTGAATGAAAGAAGCATGAAGCTGAAATTTATCAGTATTATGCTCGATCGTTATCGAAGCGCTATCGTAATATTATCGAAAGACCTATAAAATTTTTTTTAAATATTTTATAAGAGAATAGCTTAGAAATAATGCTAAAGAACTTTTATAAAATGGCATAAACAACAAGGAAATTGCAATAAAGAAAGCATAAAATATATTTTACCGTAATTGCAATTATGAAGTCATTTTTCTCGTCAAAATAATATTAAAAACCACATTCGCTTTCTGCATCGTGCATGCCGAAGAACCACTCCACATTTAGCCAAATGACATACATTTTTAAATACAAGTAAATCATCCACTTCATCTTTTAAATATGACACAAAAGAAGGAAAGTTAAATTTTAAAAACAGGAATCTAAAATCTTTTGCATTATAACAAATGCAGGAAAATAAAGTGCCGATTAAAGCGAGATATGTCTGGCCTTGGTTAGCTTTGTCTTACTCTTCGATCAGATAATTAACATATGCTGGTTGTGAATTCTAAATCAGACAATTTGTAAAGTTTCGGCACATTAGACTTCAGAATCAGTAACTTCAAATGATGTTGATGGAATGTTAATGCAAGTTTATTATATTGATAATTTTATACCCTATCGTTTGAAACCTATAGTCATTCTTAAAGGATTTAATGGCTGGTTAATTGGTTAGAAAAACAATGAGGGAAACCTTCTGCAATCATCTTTTTTGTATTCTCTCGACTGAGTATTTTCGTATGACAAGATATTCATTGTTGATAACGATGAATGGTAAAATTTCCAGCATTAAATCTTATTCATGATTTATTTTTAGCCCAAAAGTGGCTATAAGTCTCGAAATGGTATTTTGCGTCGGCTCATTATAAATGGCGTATTATTTTTCAAGTTGTTGCCACCAAATATTATTGCCCTGTATTATTTTTAAAGAAATTAAATAATGAAGATTCTGAATGTATCTTGCATGCTCCTCGCACCATGAAGAAACGGCCTAGAGAGATCAAATTTTGAATAACTTAGTCATCCACTCGAATATGAAACCCCGAATTTTGAATATCGAATTCGTTTTATTATTTATTTATTTCATATTTCGTAAAACTTTAATGAACTTTTGATAACACACTCAACGATTTGACAACCAGCAGTGGCAACATTGAACGATTTGAAGCATTTTTACCTCCAGCGCATGAAACTGTCCATCGGAAATTCTAAAGATATGCCATTCTTAAATATTTTGTGGTTTTGTTATTGAATTAAATTTTATACTGGGTAAGTACGAAGAACGTGATATTTAATAAATAAAGTTGACACGCAAAACGTTAATAATAAAAAGACAAAAAAAAATATTTTGCAAACCATCTTGCTAAGAAATCTGAATATTGATGTGGTAAACTGAGAAAAGTCTTAAAAAAATCTGAAAACTTTCAGATTTTCCATTACATCTAAAGGGACGTTTTTATAACGTTTTCTGGGTTACTTTTATTTATTAAATATCATGGTCTTCGCACTTGAAACATAAAATTCAATTCAACAGTAATATCGCAAAATAATTTTTAAATGAACATACCTTTAGAATTTCCGGTACACAGTCTCGCGCCCTGGAGAATTTTTTTTTTCCCGTACAGTGTTTCCATAGCTCACTTTCAAATCCTTGCGGTTTATAATTGAAAATTCGTTAAAAGTTTTACAAAATGCTTAATCCAATCTGGAATTAATTCGAGGAAATAAGTGTTAAAGATTTACTTCGTAATTTTTAATACAGATATTTTGAGTTTTTATATGTTTTTACCTTGTCGCTAAGTGAGAACTGAATTAATTGAATGAGAAACACTGAATTGTCTGTGAAAAACTGTTTCTTTTTATTTATTATTTGTTTGCTTAATTTCTTTTATCCATTATATCAGATTTAACGATTTAGTATTTGAATAGAACATGTGGAAATGATTAGATAATTCTTTTGATGATATACATAATTTTTGTGCAAACTGAGTTATGAAATCAATGAGATGTAACGCTGTTAAGTGAACCTAGCGCCAGAGTGTCGCTGTGGTACAGAAATATAGTGAATTTTAAAGAGTGAATTTATTCTATTGTGGTTTATGCGCTATCGAAGAAGTAGATTTAATTCAATCCAATAAATTTAAAGGACATTCAAAATGTGTATAATTTAATATTCCGTACAAAGAAGTCTTGTGGCGTACACATCAGAATTTTTCAAATTTATGTTGGGCGCTCCACGCTTTTATTGTTCAAGAAATAAACTGTAGATGAAATCTGAAAAAAGAATTAGAAAAAAGAATCCATTACTCTCATTAAATTATATACTACACTCATGTCCATAAATTAAGGATAATTCGTAGTCACGCGGAAATCGAACTCTAAAATAAATATATCACCTGTAAAATCACTACACACATCTTCAAGAACCATATGCAAATTTCAGGAAGTAACCAGATGACACCGATCTGGTTACTTCCTGAAATTTGCAATGACGAGAGTGTAAGAGAGTGATATATAAGGAATACAGGCAAAGAAGTAAAATTGTTCGCAGGTGCTTTATAAGCATTTCAGTGCAATAACCGAATAGTTATGACACAAAGGACGCATTTGGATGATTTTTAACATGGTAGAATTATCGGCCGTCTGGAATGTGGGCGTACCCAACTGGAAGTATCAGGCGAACTTGGAATTGCCCAGAGTGTCATCTCCAGGCTTTGGCAACGATTCCAAGATGATGGTAATGCGAGTAGACGTTACAGCACAGGTCGCCCCAGAGTTACAACGCCTAATGAGGACCGGTATTTGGCGGTTACTGCCAAAAGAAACAGGTGGAGCACAGCCTCAGACCTATCTCGTCAGCTCTCTTCAGCCACTGGTACTACAATTTCAAGGCAGACCGTGTACAGACGCCTAGGGCACATTGGTCTATATGCTCGTAGACCTGTCAGATGCGTTCCACTTATTACAACTCACTGTCGCCTGCGGTTATCCTGGAGTAGAGAGCATGCATTGTGAACACCGCAGCAGTGGGCTTGTGAGATGTTTTCCGACGAGTCCAGGTTTAGCTTGCAGTATGATTCTCGCCGGACTTTCATATGGAGAGCTCCAGATACCCGTTACCACCAAGAAAACATCATTGAAAGACACCGTTACGGTGGTTCAGGAGTGCTCATTTGGGGTGGAATTATTCTGGGTTCCAGAACTGACCTGCATGTTCAAATTGGAACCATAACAAACCAAATCTTTCGGGACGTCATTCTGGAACATGTACGTTTGTTTCGGGGCGCCATGGGAGCACAATTTGTGTTTATGGTGACAACGCCCGTCCTCACCGTGCAAACATCGTAAACGAATGCCTTAAATCGGAGGATATCACCCGTATGGACTGACTAGCATTCTCATCGGACTTGAATCCTGTATAGCACGCGTGGGACATGCTTGGCCGACGAGTTGCAACCCATCAATATCCTCCTACATGTCTACCGGAACTTCAGAGAGCATTGCTTTTTGAGTGGCGTAATATCCCCCAAGATCGCATCGATAATTTGATACTCAGCATGCCTAGGCGTTGTACGGACTGTATTGCATCGTCTGGGAGACATACAATGTATCAACAATCATACCAACCATGTAATATTGTTTTTTCGTAAATAGTTTTTTTTTTGTAATTTGCTCCAGGGAGAAAAAATCGCTAATTTTTTAATAATATCAAACATATAGCATCTTTTCTTGCTCTTTACCTTTTGTTTAATAAATAAGCTTTACAAATAAGTCAAATTTGTTTTGCTTCTAAATTTCCCTTTGCCTGATTTTGCATTATCCTTAATTTATGGACATGAGTGTAAATTATTCTTCTCCTTTTAGTGCATAAATTATCATATTCATTTTAAACAAAAGCTTATTGTATAAAAACCTTTTTCTTATTAATAAATTCCAGTGTTCTTTCTTCCACTTCAATAGTTACGTCCTGTTCGTTATTTCAAATTAATTTAAACAAAAAGAGAAAAATCTGATTGGTTTCAGATTTTAAATTACGTCCAAAGGAGCGTTTTTTTAACATTTTGTGTGTTAACTTTATTTATTAAAAATCATGTTCTTCGCACTTAAACCATAAAATTCAGTTCAGCAGCATTATCGCAAAATAATTTTAAAATGAGCATACATTTTAAACACGCGGGCCGATAGAACAGGCTCACGCGCTGGAGATAAAAATGTTTTTTCTGTACAACGTTGCCATTGCTCGCTTTGAAATCCTTGAGTTTGTTAATAAAAAATTCGTTAAAGTTTTACAAAATATGAAATCGATAATAAAACAAATTCCAAATTTCAAATTTCAAATTTGGTTTTCCAGATGCCCATATTCGCAGTAGGATTACGTTATTCAAAATTTGATGGCTTTAGGTACCGTTGTTTTATCACAATGTGAGAATTGATCACAATTAACTTTAAATTAGCAAATGCAACTTTTGAGTTTAATTCGCTTCAACTGCGGTATTTTACCCTCATCGTCATCTCTATTGAAAGGACTAGGTGTTTCTATTTTATCTTTTAATATTACTTAATGTATTTAAACTCAGGATTTTTCATTTTGTATTTGCGCCTCTGTGCGAAGATGCATTTTATAAATAGTGCATCTTATTTTTGTAAGCAAATGTTAACGTGGTACAGTTATTAATATACCGGTCAAAACTCTTAGTAGTTGTATGCCAGCAATAAAGTGATGATACCTGATACCATCAGTTCAGTTGTTTACTTATTTGTTGTTGTTGACTGTAACGAATTCGCGGTGAGATCGAATTAGCTTTCTCTGCGCTTTGAATTGCATTCTATTTAACGTTATAGTAGTTTAAAATGTAACTACTGTGTGATATTGCACGAATATCTATGAGAAAAAATTTTAGCACTTTGTTTTATTTCTTGTGATAATAATAAATTTTATTAACTTTCATAAGACTTGTGCATTCAATCAGTTACGAACCCGTACGCGAGCAACACTTTTTGGTGTCAGAAGTGCAATTTGAATGCCAATAACAAGAGCGATTTAAGAACAATTAAGACAGCTCCTGTCTGCCTTTGCTGCATTCCAAGAAAAAATGGAAGGGGCCGTCACCTCAGTTAAAGAAGACATGAAAGCGGTTTAAGAAAAGATGGAAGCGGGATAAGAAGTAATAAAAGCAGGCTAAGAAGACATGAAAGCTGATCAAGAAGAAATGAAAGAAATTACCTGCATAATAGAAAACAAATTTGACGCTATGGAAGGCAGAATAGACGCGATTGAAAATAGAGTTGGGCAAATGGAAGAAGTTTCTTCTGTCAACGAACAAATAGAAGAGAGAGCTTTGGCCGTGGAACAACAAATCGATTAGAGTCTCCTTTGTCAAAAGACGAATAGAAGTTTCTGTTGTGGAACCACGAATCGAAGGAAGAGTTTCTGCCGTCCAACAACAAATTGATGACAGGGTTTCTACAGTTGCGAAAGTAGTTGATACTTTAAAGAAATTCGTAGCGACGGCAGGGAGTAATTCTGTTGGTTTTAAATTTTTACCTATGCTTGTTCGTCCCTCCCTGAGGCTATGTACGTATGATGGGAAGATCTCCTACAAGTGTGAAGACACAATTTTCTATAGTGGCAGAAGCGAATAGATGGAACTCCCAAGCTAAGGTCTGTCATCTCGCCGCTTCTTCAAACTCTTCCAGAAAACCAGAGACTAAACTTCGAAGCTCTAGCCAGCGAGCTGGAGCTGCGCTTTGGCGAGAAATGTTTAAAAGACTACAGTATGCTTCAATTAAAATACCGTCAACAGAAGGCGACGGAAACACTCCAGGAGCTCGCTACGGATGTTGAAAGTTTATTTCACTCTGCCTTTTCGGAGTGCCCAACAGAAACAAGGGAAATCCTGTCCCTGCAATTATTCATCGACGGCATTCGGGATACTGAAATACAGAAAGCTTTACGAATTGCAGATGTCAAAGACGGAAAAAGAGCTTTGGTATACGCCATGAAATTGGAAGCAGGGCAGCAAGCAACTCGTAGAGACCGCCACCCAATTAGAGCTGCTCACGTCCATAAGCCAATGGATCAGTTGATGGCTCGTTTAGATGATTTATCGAGAAAAGTCAATGCTTCGGTACAGAGTAGGAATGAGAACTGTTGTGTAGCGAAATTAAGCTAATTAATTAATTCATTCATTTATATTCTAAATTATGCTGTACAATGTGTATTTTATTTAATTCCTGTGTTAATTTGGTTTACCTTAATTAGAGTTTTGTACTTAAGATAGTAAGTTCGTACTTTTGTTTTCGGAACGCGATTGGCAGCAGACAGTGGGAATGGGGTGTGTTTTTCACGTTATAAGCTGGATTTTAAAATACTTAATTTGAGTTCATATAATTATAATTATACTAAAAGAAACAGGAAGATTTGAACTTTAATTTAAAATTATTTTCTAGTTGAAAACTTAATTAGTTTGTGAAATATCCTCATTTAATTAACAAAATTTTGTAGCTTCGTAGGATTTCGTGTGATTGCTTTATTGTCATTTTAAGCTGCTTTAAGGTGATTTATGAGGATTCATGAGGAAAGTCACCTTGTACTTCCGGCAGAATTTTAGGGTTTCAGGTGCTTTTATTTGGCCAGTTTCTTGCGAAGATTAAGGAAAGGTGTTGAATTAACGCTTTGAAAAGTAAGAATTTTTTTACTGTTTTCTTCGGGGCGTTTTTTATCAGGAATTGTCCCCCGTTTGAGTAAGTTTTGGCCCCGTTGTAACAAAACGCCTGTGCACACGATTTTTCGCTCTCTTTCCTCCGGCTTTGGATGTGCTGAATCTACGTAGGACGAGGAACCATTTCTTGCTCCCTCAGGCCATCGCTTAACTATGCTGTTTAATTTTTCGGGCTCTACTTGATAAATAATTACTGTCTACTTATATGTATTACAGTTGCTAAATATGCAATTTCATTGACTCTAAATGGGAAAATAACTACAAGAAAAGGGAAAAAACATCCTCTTCAAGCCTGGGAGCGTCACTCCATGTCTTCGTTACGGCCTACTTTTGGCAGGCCATCTGTTCCATCGTCGCCTGAATTAGGACAGACTGTTCACCTGCCGTGAAGGACATGAGGTTTGTCATCTGAGTCACCTTCCCAGCCTGATGACTACGGTTCCCATTCCTTGGTGTTCTGGAACAAACTTGCTCCTGGCTTAATGATGTGCTTGATTTCCTGCTACCAGACTCAAGGCCTTGGTTTGTCGCCTATTTCCACCTGAACCTTCCTTTCTGTTCCCGAACTTCTGCTTCTGGAGTCTTGGACTAAAGACGACAGTTAAGTTGATTTTTTTGTGTTGTTGTTGCTGAATTAAGGGATATTGTGCTACAGTGAAATTTCAATAACGTTTTCATAGAAGAAAATGTATTAATGTTAAAAGAAATATCTAGAAATTATAGCAGTAGTGCAGTAGGAAGTTTTCACGATTATTTAGTCTAAGTATTGCAATATTTGATAAGGTTTAGAAAGTGCTATGAGAGTTGATCAATTAATGCAATATAAATTTAAAATTTTTAAAGTGCAATCCTACTAGATTCTAATATTAATATGTTAAAAAAATGTTAAAATATAGAATATTTATTAGGTAAAACAGTTCTAAAGTGCTGGAACTGCGTTTTTGAAGGCCACATATGAAGGAACTGCAGAACACCCCAGAGCACAGAAAATAAGACAGGTGATTTAAATAGACAATTAAATGCCATGAGATGGAAAAAGAGTGACAAGAAACCAAAGTGCTAGAACTGCGAAGCTGAAGATCACGTGCGAAGGAACTGCAGAGCACCCTGGGGTACGGAAAATAAGGCCATTTTCAAGCAACGACGCAGGAAGCAAATTAATGACCATATCGAGGAGCGGAGATTGCCAGATAATGAAAATTCCTGTTTTAAAGCGCTCAAGATTTCTGCTGTGAGAGGCAAAAGTAATGGACTATCCATCAATGAACATATCGATGGAGCTCCTTGCAATATGATCATTCACACAGGAGCTAATGATACCATCATTTGGAAAGATTTAGCTTAACAATTTAAAGATAAACTCATTTGGACGCCATCTTGCGTTACCCTCCAGACTGCGGGTGATTACATCGACATGGATGGAAAGTTAAACGTGAACATCCCGCTTGGAACTGCCCGCTACCATCACATGGCATATGTGGCGGATATTACAGATCTTTGCATATTTGAATTGGAATTTTTAAGGAAATACAATTTTTCCTTGTACTGCAAAGACAACAAACTGTTTTCAGCATCAGAGGGCATAACTATCCATCATCAGAAGGGATCCTCACCTCGAAATGCCTACGCGTTGTCCGAAAGACCCTGCTCAGAAAGCTGCCGAAATCATACTAAGGTCGAAGAGAAACCCGAGATTACCAACCAGCTATTCTCTATCCCAGATGCTCTTCGGTTGTGACCTTCATCTGCCTCGTGACCTTTTGTTTGGTCGCTCTCCGGATGCGCCTTCATCGCCTGAAGAATGCATTCAAGATCTCCAGCCCCGGTTTGAAGTAATGCACAACTTTGCATGAGAACGGGCCAACTTGGCAACCGAGAAGATGAAGACTCGATACGATACCAGAGCTACTAGACATAGATTCAACGAAGGAGACAAGGTGTGGTTGTGGAATCCGACTCGACGGAATGGATGTTCTCCGAAACTACAGTCTCCTTGGGATGGTCCGTACACAGTCCTAAACAGGCTGAACGACGTCGTGTTTCGGATCCGTAAGTCCTCGAACTCTAAAGCCTAAAGTCCTTCATTACGACAGGTTAGCTCCTTACTATGGCCTGAGTACGTAGAGTATATAATGTAAAAAATATAAGACTATGGTCCTTTTGTTTCTAAATTCCATAGTATTTGATTTGTATTTAGTATTTGATTTGCATTTAGCATTTGATAGTATTTGATTTGTATTAAGTAATTGATAGTATTTGATTTGTACTTAGTATTTGATAGTATTTGATTTGTTTTAAGTTTCTTATTGCAATTATTGTTTATGTCGTTTGTTATTGTAATGTAATATTTGTTATTGCAATGATGCCATATTTGTAAGTCTGACTTCCTGTCTAGGGATTATACTGCTTGCTATTTTTGGCAAAATTGTAATTAACATTGTTTTATTTCCCCGTGTAATGCAGCGCGTCACAAGTTTTAAGAGAAAGCTACGCCGAAAACGTAAAAAAATACAGGAGCACGCACATTTAATAAATAGACATCTCGTAATTTATATTTAAGTGGAAATAATGCTACTGTGTGTTGGTTCTAACTGTGATTCTACTCTTTTGCTTTCCAGAAACCTCGAGAAATTACGATTAACTTCTCGTGACTGATTAAAAGGGTTTTAACCCATTAACGGGCTGACCCTTCTGAACAAAATGCTTTGAAAACGGCTGTATTTTTGTCTAACAATTCCCTCCAAAATGGTCTGCTTTGCTTTCAGGAAACGCTTTTAAAATGGACCATTGCCTAGAGCGGTCTGTTCGCTTCCCCTTAGAGTGATGGATAAGCCATAAAAGATCTCCCCGCTAATGAATAGCAGCAAGAGCTTGTCCCTTCGTTTCGCTAGTTTTTAGTTGGTAAATGCTTGATCTTTCGATCATGGGACTGATCAAACAATAATTTTCCTAGCGTATGTTTTTCTGAATTTTAAAGCAATTTCTAGAATTTTGGCGGTTTTCTAAAAATATATCGGTAATTCCAGCTATTGTGCGTTTGCTAGCAATATGAAATTTAAAATTAAAATTTTATTGAGTTAATTTGAGAGACTTCATTTTTAAATCAAACAGAAAGTCAAATGAATTTGGTGCAATCTTTTGCTAGACTAGAAAGAATTATTTATGTGTTGAAAGACAGGATTTTCTCCCTTTTCCGCATTTTACAGATTAAATG
>KK117255.1:0-38745 GCA_000611955.2 Stegodyphus mimosarum
CATGGATTTTAATTTAGATTGGTCTTATAGTTTTCTTTGCCAATATCTCCACTGCCATTAAGATGCAGTTACCTTGCTAGAATATTCCATTTCCATGCGAATCACAGGACAATATAAATGGATGGAGATCATTACCGAGCAACTATCTCTACGTACTGAAGCATACTGAGGAAGGTTGGTACAAGTACCAAAGATCCCAAACACTGCCAGGAGAAAACACCCTAGACCATGCCTGAGCCGCCATGGCTTTGTACTTTTAACCTGGCATGCAGGATCCATAGCTTCATTACCTGATACCATATTCTCCACGTTCCGTCTGTATTAAGTAGTCAGAATCGAGACTCATGACTCCATGCTACTCATTTCCAGTCACCTAGAGCCCATTCTCTGTGTTGTCTTGCCCAGTCAACACCTGCAGCTCCATGGCATGTACTGAGCAAATGGTACTCTCGTGGATCTACGGCTTCCGAAGCCCATATGGTGAAGCGAGCATCGCACTATCCGTTTAATGACTATACGATTGGCGCCCTGATTCAGCTGGGTGGTAATTTCAGCTAATGTCTGGCCTCTTTGGCTATGTATAATACAGCTGTAAAGCTCAACAAAAAGGGTGCTCAAATCGCGAACATCCGGGAAGATTTCGTTTCCGGTCTTGCTGTGTTTGTTTAAGTTGATGTGAATTTTTTTAAGTGTTTAATTTTTGTTTTATTCTGATAAATACAGAAGAATGCATAAATGGAAATCGAGTCAATGTTGTGTGGCTGTGGGCTATAGCATGAGAACTAAAACTAATTTATTAGCTAAAATAAAAGTGTTCTGTTTTCTTAGAAATCCATCACGTAGGCGCCTGTGGGAAGCTGCGGTTCATAGTAAAAAAATGCTTTTAAAGGTCTTTAATAATTCAGACTGGATCAAATTTTGAGTAAACAGAGAGCGTTATTCTGACACAACTTTTATTCACGAACACCAAAGACGCACTCACACATAAAACAGTTATTACATCACAGTTTCATTTACAAACACTTATTTAACTACCGCCATCTATTGGCAGTCTAAAGAAACATTATTACAAAAACATATTTAACACTCCCCCCATGCATCCACAAAGGATGCATCAATTTTTACTGTAATTCAAGATTATAAAGTCTTTCAATTGGTCTTTAACAAAACCCTTATCCAATTGAATCTCACAAGATCTAATTCTACCGTCTCTTCCTTACAGCGTTTCACATTATCTTCTCGTACAAGTACATCATCATTAATTTTAAATGCGGGAGAATATTTTGGAGTTTTTGAAAACATGGCTGATCTTAATTCTAACAAATATTCTTTATAAAACCTTTTCCAAAAATGCTCCAATAATAATTGCCGATGTTTCCATCTTGTAATCAAATGAGATCTTGTAGATTCTAATTTAGATTCAGGTGAAGGTAAAACAGTCAATCTAGATCCAGTTATAAAATGAGATGGAGAGAGAGGATCAGGTTCATTTGGTTCATTGTATACATAGGTTATGGGTCTAGAATTGATAACAGCTTCAACTTCAACTAAAACAGTATATAGTTCTTCATAAGATAAAGAAGCTTTACCCAAAATACGTTTTAAACAAGTTTTTACAGATCTTACCAAACGTTCCCAAAAGCCGCCCCACCAAGGAGCACCTTCTACAATAAATTTCCATTCAAACTCATTTTTTACCAAGAAACTTTGAATCTTTTCATCTTTACACAGTTTATATAAATACTTTAATTCACGATCGGCAGTTTTAAAGGTCTTAGCATTATCAGAATAAATAACTCTACAAATACCTCTACGTGCAAAAAATCTACGCAATGCTTGAATAAAACACTCAGTACTTAAATTTGATAATAATTCTAAATGGACTCCTCGAGTCACTGCACAAGTAAACAATGCAATATACACTTTTGAGCCATCTTTTAAATACAAAGGTCCAGCGAAATCTATTCCACTTACCTCAAACGGTTGAGCTTTCTCCACTCGGTCAGCAGGAAGAGGAGCAGATACCTCATGTCCAGCTCTAGCATTATATTTTTTACAAAATCTACAATCATATAACACAGATTTTACCAAACTTCTAGCTTTTAAAATCCAAAATTTCCCTCTTACTTGTATTAGAGTTTCATTTACACCACTATGAAGTACCTTTTCATGACAGTTTAAAATAATTAAACGAGAAAAATAATTATTTGGCAATATTATAGGTTGAATTTCATTGACATCTAAGGATGATTTTACTAATCTACTTCCAACTCTTAAACAACTATTTTCATCAATTATTGGATTTAACCCAAACAATTTGGAATTTTGATGCAATGGTTTTTTACATTTAACATCATTCATTTCTGCAAAAAAATACTCACCTTGTGACAACTTAATCCAATAACACATAGCATTACATATTTCATTTTTGGTCACAGGACCAATCACTCTATTTTTTAACTTTAAATTGTTTATGAATCTGAATATGTATGATGTTACTCTCAAAAGTTTACCTAAGTCACCAAAGTTCTCTATCTTTAACACAGGTTGCAAAGATTGAACACTATTTGTAACTTGAGTCACAACTTTCTCTTCAGTAGTGTCTACTATATCACAATGCTCGTTCATTCTAGGCCAATTTATTTCATCTTGATGCAGCCATGGAGGTCCATGCCACCACACTCGATCTACTACAAGCTCACTCACTGTAATACCACGCGTGATTTTGTCAGCCGGATTGTCTGATCCTGGACAATGTTTCCACATACCTGGTGATGTTTTATCTTGAATTTCCGACACACGATTTTGTACGAATGTTTTCCATCGCCGTGGTGAATTCTTTATCCAGTGAAGCACAATGAGAGAATCGGTCCACAAATAGATCTTTGCCTGAGGAAAATGCACACGAATTGTTGTTATAAGTCTTGCACCTAACACTGCTGCCATGAGCTCAAGTCTTGGTAAAGATAATGTTTTGAGAGGAGCCACTCTGCTCTTAGCTATCACTAAACTTGCTCCAGAACATTTAAAGTAACGGAATTTCACGTACACTGCTGCTCCGTAAGCACTTTGAGATGAATCACAAAAGCAATGTAGTTCCAACACTTCAGGCGTTTCATTAACATCACGAAAATACCAACGAGGTATTTGGATATTCGGTAAATCACGTAATTGTCTATACCATTTGTTCCACTTGTGTTGCAGTTCTGGTGGGATAATTTCATCCCAGTCAATACCTTTAAGCCATAAATCTTGAAATAGAACTTTTGCTTGAATCACATATGGAGCAAGAAACCCAACAGGATCGAAGATCTTCGAAGCAGCTTTCAAAACACAACGCTTTGTTTGATCATGTGACAGTATGAAATCAATAATGTCTTGAGCATTAAAGCAGAAGATATCCTTATTAGTATCCCAATGAAGTCCAAGAATCTTTGAGGGGGAATCACAATCGGGTAATTTAATACTGACGAAGTTGTTATTTGAATTATACTCTTTCTTTAAAGTATCCGAATTGGAATTCCATTTGGTCAGAGTCATTGATGCCTTTTTCATTATATCACTAGCTTCATGATATATCTGTAGAGCTTCCTCCTCTGTATCTGTTCCACAAATAAAATCGTCAACATACATGAAGTTTTCTAACATTTCTACAGTTCTGGGATAGATGTTTTTAAATTTCTGTAAATGATACTTAATGCAAGCGCTCAGCAAAAATGGACTTGATTTCGCTCCAAAAATTACACGACACATCCGATACACTTGAAATCTCGGATTGGCCAAACTTGAATTCTCGTTAATCCACAAAAATCGCATTGAATCCCGATCTTCAGGAGCAACAGAAATTTGCAAAAACGCCTTCTGAATGTCTGACGTAAATGCAATTCGATGAAGTCGAAAATTTAATAAAACTTTCAAAAGTTCAGGAAGAAGATTTGGTCCCTGAAGTAAATTATCATTTAGAGATTCATGATTTTTTTCTTTTGAAGAAGCATCATAAACAATGCGAAGTTTTGTCGAATTATGATCTTCACGGATGACAGCACGGTGAGGAATATAATACGTTCGTTTCCCAGATGGAATACCAGGATCGACCTTTTCTATTATTTCTTCTTTAAGTTGACTGTCTATCACTTCTTTATATTGAGCATAAAAGTTCAAGTTTGACTTAAATTGTCCAATCAAATTTAAAAATCGTCTTTCAGCATTCTTAAAATTGTCACTTAAAGTCACATTTTCATCTTTCCATGGAAGCCTAACTTCGTATCTATCACCCTTTTGAGTGATCGAATTTTCAAACATTTGTAAAGCCAGTTCATTTTGTTCTTGATCAGAAATGTTTTTTATTCCTATAGATTCAATGTCCCAAAACGATTCAACACTTTTTAAAAGCTTCTCTTCTATGCTTAGGTTTAAACAGGTATCGTGCATTTGAAAATCCGAAGAAGAAAATCTGCCTTGTACACACCAACCGAACAAGGTTTTCATCGCTACGGCATTACTGTTTATCCTTTTCATTTCTTCACTTGCTATTTTCCATATAATATCCGCGCCGATTAAAACGGAAATCTCATGACTCATTCTGTCGGCGCCGCTGAGGTCTGTCAGAGTGATGCCGAATGTTTGGAGTTTGGACTTGATTTCAACATCTGGTATCCGTATGTCCGCGCTTGTTATGACTGGTACTTCGATGAGTTCAAGATTTATGTACTTTTCAGGGTCATTAGTATTTCGCAGAGTAAGTTCAACTTTCTTTCGACGCCACTGTTTTCCGTTCTTTTCGCCGAAAGTATGCAGATTTAAAATAGTTTCTCCTTTCACTGGTAATTTTAATTTTCTTGATAAATCTTCTCGAATTGCAGAGATTTGGCTACCTCCGTCAAGAAGACACCTCACAATACAATTGTTATTATTTCTACCTTCAGCCACAGCATACACCGTTTGAAGCATAATATTGGATCCTATTTTAGCCGAAGAATTTTGAACAATTTCCGTCGATGTTTCGGTTTCCTTATTTTTTACACTGGAGACAGCTGCTGCAGGATTAACACACACACTTTCATGATGTTTACCGCGGCAATTTCTGCAGGAAAATTGTTTGTTCTTACAATTGATTGCTAAATGTTTACATCCAAAACACAGGAAACACCTTCCAGTACGTCTCAAAAAATTGCGTTTCTCTTCGGAATTCACTTCAGTACATTTGTATTTCGTATGATCTTCTTTACCACAAAATATGCATTTGTATCCGATCGTTGACAAAGCCGAAGTAGTCGGAACTTTCGATTTATAATTTGGATAAGCTATCGAGCGTTGTTCATGTTGACGAACGTACTGTTTCTGATTATTTTTCGCACAGTTCATTAAACTTGCAGCTTCTCGGCAATTAACTTCCTTTTTTAAAAATTCTATAAGTTCCTTTATATCAAATCCTGCTTCCATTTTTCGATTTCGATTAAATTCTAAATTTAATTCCTCTGGAAATTTTTGCAAAATTATAGGACACAGAATATTTCCATAACTTCCAGAAGTAACGTTCAACGATTCTAAACTTCTGATGTTGACTTCGCATTCATCATACAGTTTACGCAGTGCTTTAACATTTGAAATGTTTCCCACTGGTTCAAGCGATAATAATTTATTCATATGCGAAGTGATCACTACATCTTGTCTTCCAAACCGCTGTTTCAGTATTTCTATTGCTGAATCATAATTCTGATCACTTAAAGCGAAACCGGAAATGGCAGCTAAAGCGTTACCGCTAAGTAAAGATTTTAGATATGCAAATTTTTCAGTTTTTCGTAGTCCACTGTTATTGTGAATTGTATTCTCGAACTGGTTCCAAAAATCCAACCATTTGCACGTATCTCCGAAATATGTTCCGATTTGCAAACGTGGCAACTTCACTACTTTCGTTTCTTCTGCAACAGTCGCCGCTGCATTCTGAAGTACCACTGTTCTAGAACACTGCGAATTCGTTTTCAAAAATCGCTGCATTCTTCCTCTCCATATAACAGCTTTATCTCGGTATTCTTGACTTAGCGTAACTTCATTTTCAATTTCCTCCGAAGTTATTTTCGTCTCAATTTCTAAATCCAAGCTTTTCAGTTCGTTGATTTTCTCAATCAGCTGTTCGTACAAATCTTCGATTATTTCAGTTTTTTCTTCTAGAGGAGTATCATTTGTTAAATTTGTTTCGACTTTGGTTAACAGTTTAGTCATTAACTGCCTTACAACAGATCGCTTCTTCTTCAAATGTTCAAGAACGCTCTCCATTTTCGAAATGTTCAGTCTGTCGATTATTCTGGTTCGTAATACTAGTCCCGGGATGGAGGCACCATAAAAAAATGCTTTTAAAAGTCTTTAATAATTCAGACTGGATCAAATTTTAAGTAAACAGAGAGCGTTATTCTGACACAACTTTTATTCACGAACACCAAAGACGCACTCACACATAAAACAGTTATTACATCACAGTTTCATTTACAAATACTTATTTAACTACCGCCATCTATTGGCAGTCTAAAGAAACATTATTACAAAAACATATTTAACACATAGACAAAACTGGACTGCGAATAATTTATTTACTGTTTCGCAGTAATCATTTTATTATGGGTAGGGAATATTTATAAGCATTTTATACCATACTAATGATACGTAAACATATATCACAAGAATCTTTGACAAGAATTATGAAGAAAGTATCAGCGGTGTTAGGCGATGCTTTGGCGACAATTTGTGGTTATGCTATTATTTCCGAGACACTAATGATTCATTATATTGTAAGAATTCACAAATTTTTATATAATCTTAAGATGAATTTTTTTTCAGTTTTTAAGCATCTAGGAATTTTTAAATATATTAAAATCTTAAAAAGCTTTACATTCATGAGATCACTTTTTGGAGAAAATACTATTTGCTGATGCTTTTTTTTTCGTGTTATATTGGTTTATTTTTAGAATTCAAATGATTTTCCGTACACTAATTGAAATTTGCTCAGCATTTGTTTAATATATTTTAACTATAATTTTTATTCTTAGTTATGCACACAGTATTGTTTATGAAAATTGCAATATTTTAAGAGAGTACATAGGAGAGTATTAGCATATGAAATATCAAAATAGAAGCTAATGCTGTATTTCATTCGAAAACGGATTATTGTTAACTACAAGAAAAATAAATAAACGAGTAAATAAAAATAAAATTGTTCAACTATCACCCAAAAATTAGAAGAATGACTCGCAAACACCAGTACAGGCGAAAAAAATCTTTAAAAATAACTTACCTGAAATAAAAATAACACATTCCTAAAGTAAATGAATTCCATTAAACAGCATGGAATTCAAATACTATATCTTCAAAACACAGCATATTAAGAAAGCATTCATGTATTCGTATAGGACGAATAAAATAAACACATTACCAGAATAAATGAAACTTATCTGTTATAAAACCAACACATTCATAGAATAAATGAACCTTATCTGTAATAAAAATGACACACTCATAGAATAAATGAATTAAATTAAACAACATTGAATAGAAATATATATTCAACACATACTATTTTAAAATGTCATTTATGTACTCATATAAATGAAGAATTATAGGAGGACATACAAGGAAGAATTATTTTAATCCCCAAAGCTTGTTTAATGATACTACGATAAACACTATGGATGTCGGAATCTCGGGAAATCAAAAATGTCGCCAAAGTAGCGATAACTAAACAAATCTGGCAATTTTTGCATTAAAATTATTCTTTATTATTAAATATAGCAATATTCGTCGCTACTGAAAAACAGAGATTTAATTATAAATAAAACGTTCGGCAAAAAATATGGGGCGGAAATGTAAAATTAAAAATTATAGCTTGAAAAACTACAAAACTTCGTAGAGAAACATTATACCGGAAAAAGAATTCACAGTTCCGGTAGAAGCATTCTTTGTTGTTGTTTACATCGAAAACTTGGTCAGTATTCTCAGCATACTTTTGACACTGTCGACCTTGAAATTCCTAACTGTCTGACGATTTCAGAAACCGAATGTCCGATGCGTCGAGCGCCTACTGTCTGTCCGCGATCGAAGGTGTCTAAATCAGTAGTTTTACCCATACTAGCAACTGAAACGACTTATTAACAAAAACCATAGTACTAGCTATACAGGGTGTTCGGGATAAATTTGACAGTTTCGAAAGGAAAAAGAAAATCCGCTTTGTATCTATTAAATTTAATAAATTGGCAAAAAAAAAATTACAGGCAGAGTAAATTATAATATTATCAACAAGATTCACTCAAAATAACCACCATTAGCATCGATCACAGCTTCAATCCTGCTTCGAAACCTCGAACAAGTTGATGCTACAGTCTCCCTGGGAAGGGCCTCAAAAACTGTTTTAATTTTATCCATTAATTGGGCTTTTGTATTACTGGATGTGCGATTGGCGTCTTTTTCAACTGCACCCCATACAAAATAATCCATGGGGTTAAGGTCTGGGGAGTTTGGAGGCCAAACATTTGGACTGGTGAAGTCGTAGAAATTTTCAGACAACCATTTTTGACTTTTCCCAGAGGTGTGGCAAGGGGCCGAATCCTGCTGCCATACATACGGCCTACCTTTGGCTACCCTTGTTATCCAGGGCTTGACTACAGTGTTTAGCAACTCCACGTAGCCTTCTGATCCAATGCCAGGTTTCTTCAACGCCTATACCTGCAGATTTGCGAGAAATTCTGCTGTACGAACGCAATTAGATCGTCTGCTAGGGATCTTTCTTCTTGCTGCATCCTCGTAGTCACCATTGCAAGTCTACAGTTCATGCCTGATTGTTTTTACTGTGTTCAGGGAGTATTGGGTAGCAGTCATAATATCCTTATTTTGATGGCCGGCACGAATCATCATGATGCAAGTTATTCTCTTCCATGATTCAGGTGGGTTCCAGTCATTCATCCTTTCTGACATCATGTATATGAATGAAGAAGGGTCCAAACTTTTAAATGACGAGCAATGTCTGTGAATACCTCCAACCTACGGAAAAATATAATCAATTATAAATATGTCAAATTTATCCCGAACACCCTGTATATGCAGTTACCACAACTCCCTCATGTCAGCATAAATGCGGCGCAGCGCTACAAAATTTGCATAGCCATATCTATCCCTGATTCAGTGTATATACACTACTCGACATTGAAAATGCAACACCAAGAAGGAGTGGTCAGAAATTTATGCAAATTTTAGAGTAGACGCCCGTCACTGAGTTATGCGAATGATGTGAAATGCGCAGCTCTCCGACGCACGTGAAGTAAGATATAAGGGAAGGAACGTGCAGAATGGGCAATATTCGTGTCGTTATTTCTGCCACACGAATTATCGAAGAAAGTTAGTTTTTGTCCCGGAGGATACGTGTCATAGGAGAGAATGCCAAGCCGCCGTCAACGAAGGCACTTCCAGCAGATAGACGATTTTACGAGCGGTATGGTGATCGGGCTCAGAAGGGCGGGCTGGTCCTTACGTCAAATCGCAGCGGATATCCACATGGATGCGAGCACGGTGCATCGGCTATGGAGAACATGGTTGGAACAAGAGAATGTGGGAAGAAGGAGGGGTGCAGATGCAGCCGGAGTGACGTCAGCACGCGTGGATGGACGCATCCGCCGACAAGCTGTGGTGGTCCCGCAAGTCACTTGTACCGCGATTTTGCAGCATGTGCGACATACCCTGGATGTTCCCGTGTCGATGAGAATCATTTCCCGTCGATTGGTTGAATGTGGCCTGCACTCACGGCGTCCGTTAAGAAGACTGCCATTGACCCCACAGCATAGACGCCAACGTTTAGAATGGTGCCGGACTGGAGCGATGTGGATGACAGAATGGCGAAACGTCGTGTTCTCAGATGAGTCACACTTCTGTTTATCCAGTGACAGTTGCCGCATACCTGTGTGGCGTCGACGTGGAGACATATGCGCGACAACGTGGAATAATGGTTTGGGGCACTATTGCCTACGATTCCAGGTCACCTCTAGTTCGTATTCAGGGCACTATGACGGCTCAACGGTACTTTGATAATGTACTGCGGCCGTTTTAATAACGCCCGACCACACAGTGGCGGTATACAGAAGCTTCCCTGGCCAGTCACCAATCGAACATGTGTAGGATGTGATTGGACGCCGTTTGTAGACTCTGCCCCTGCCTCGTTCAGAAGACGAACTGTGGCAAATGGTTGAGAGAGAATGGAGAGCCATCCCTCAGGACACCATCCGCACTCTTATTGACTCTATGCATAGACGTGTTTCTTCCTGCATCGCTGTCCGCGGTGGTCTTACATAAGGTTGTTTCAGTACTATTTCGATTTTGTGCCAACTTATACCACTACGGGCATGGAATTGTTTTTATATGCCTCCCCTAGTATCTGATAAATCCGTTTAAATTGCATCTAAATATCAATAGTCTGTGATTGGTGCAGCATTAACCTTGCAACAGCACTTCACTATTAGTATAGAATTGTCACATTTCAACGTCGTACGTTCATGTGTCGTATGTAATTTTGACTGTTATTTACCTTGTCTAGCAATAACTAACCTTCCCCTCAAAACTGCTAGCTTGTGCTTTTTAATACCCAATAATTGTTACGCCTGCACAATTGCTTACTTTAATAGTACTCTGCTTTTCGTTTTTGCGTTGAACAATCTCCTTTTTTTTTAAAGCATTGTTTCCTTTATCTCGACATAAGTTCTCTAATAGCCACTGTTTCGCATAATTTAGATTCACTCGTAGCGTTTTGCTCTCTAATCTGAGCCCCACCTCCAATTAGAGCATCGTTCAGTTCCTTATCCTTGCGCCTTCTACAAAACCGCTGGTTCTGCCAGTCTTCCTTGGGCTGGGGTCGCTCGTTGGCGGATCTCTCCGCTGAACAGGCAAAAATTGCGTTCGGTAATACCTTAGGTCGGCTGCCTGCTCAGTGACGTTCTACTCTACTGAACCGACGCCGTTCTGACTATCGTTTTGAAATAAAGACCACTTATTGCTGTCTTTTTTCCAAATTTCATCACTTTCTGACCATTCTTGGGTGTTGCATTTTCAATGTCGAGCAGTGTATATAAAATGAAGAGTCTGTCGCTCTGTGTCTATCGTTTGTGCTGTGCGTGAGCTAATAGACCCAGGGCTACGAAATTTGGCCCATAGGGTACATCTATACGAGAGCCAGTGCCCCTTGAAGCGATTTTTTCATAATCCGAATGAGATCTTTTGTTTTGTTTTGTTTATAGATGAAATCACATCAAATCGATAATTCTCTCTCATTATAGAAGCAACAATGGCTGCGTGCCATTGTTGCTGATATCAGCACTCTTGCCACTCGTAAAAATGAGGCGATCTGTGCAGTTTTTAAATTTAATGTTTCTCTTGGATAATGGACGTTTGTCTAGAGAAGGCAACGGGAAGTTGGTTAATTTATTTATTAGGATAATTAAAATTTGAATTAAGGGATGTTGCCCATTTCAGTGTAATTTTTTTATATGTAATACATTTTTATTGAAGTTTGTTTTTTTTTCTTTTTTTTTTTGATAAAGTTGTTCTGCCCTCCCCCAAAAAACGAAAGCTTTCAGATTTTAAATTACACCAAAAGGGGTGTTTTTTTAATGTTTTGTATGTTAAATAGATAATAAATCAAATTCCAAATATAGGCTTCCAGATGCCCATATTCACAGTAGGATTACATCATTCAAAATTCGATGCCTCTAGATACCGTCGTTTTATCACAATGCAAGAAACATGCATACATTTATGCACAACTTCATTATTTAATTTCTTTAAATATAATACAGAGCTGCAATATTTGGTGGCAACAGTTTGAAAAGTGAACCGACATTTTATGTTTCCAACGAAAAATGCCGAAACGAAAACAATACTTCTCCAGAGACAAAGCCCCTCCAGAGACAAGCCACCCATGTTTCATCTATGTAAATTAGGAGATGGGATTCTTCTCTGTAATGTTTAATATTCCTCAGATACATTGTTCTTGACAAAACGATGTCAGGGCTTACTAATAAAACGCTTCTTTTATTCTGGGACTTTTTCCACATGAAACCAAGTTCTTGTAGAATCTTTCTAAGCACCTATCTTTGCCAAGGAAAATTGATTGTTTCTTTTAATACAGGAAGGAGTTTGGCTACAATTGGTACTTTCTTTTCCTTGACATAAAAAGCCTTGAACTGCTCGTCTTAGAATATCTAAATTAAAATTATCTAAGCATGTACTTTACAGTTTCTATCTTTTTCCTTTTTTTTACAAGAAGAGAATTCCACATATTCTTTACTTTCAGATTCTTTCCGAATTCTGTTTATGCTGGCAATAGAAACGCCAGTCATCTTACTCACTCTACGTGTTGGCTGTGTAATTGGGGTAGTCAGTCTTCCTAATTGTGATTCTTCATCACAAACTTTAATCACGTTATACACTAACTGCTTAAAATTGCTGTAGAAAGGCTTATTTCTAGAACTTTCTGGAACACTAGAATTCATAGTCAAAACGAAGATTTGAAAGTAAAAGAAGGTCAGTAATAGCAATGCTCAACGATCGTAGAAAACACTAAATGACCCCTGACCTTCGAGAGGAAAAAATACCAGTCTTTTTCGCCCACACCCCTTCGACCTCCGAGAGGGAAAAATACCTGCGCTTTTCGCCCACACCCCCTTCAAATTAAACTGACCCATCTTGGCCCTCAGCCAAATTGCTCTCGCTAATGTGGTATAGTACCAAGAAATGACATGCAAAGTGCATATTTTGTTAAAAGATTTTTATTCACAATTCTGCATAGGAGACGAATGGGTTCAGTGCACGTCTTGTGAGAACTGGGCACACTAAAAATGTGCTGGTGCTGAAAAAAACATTTATGTTTGTGATTATTGAAAGCAAATCAAGTTTAACTATTGTAAATTTTTTTCATAGTTTTCTGTTAATTTTTTTGTGAATATCCCTCCATTGTCAGAAGTCTCACTGTCAATATGACAAACGTAACTTTTGAAATATAAAAGTAATTGTTGATGAACAATTTTATGTAACTATATATTAGTAAAAGTGTGATTTCATGAATCTGAAAAATTTTGATTGACAGTTTAGTGGGAATTCTCGACATGGCAATTACAGGACTCAAACAATGGAACTCTGTAACTGAATAAGAAATTATGTCTATCTATAGAATTAAAAAACAGTATTAGCACAATAGTGAAGCAACATAAAAAACTTACATTAAAAGAAATGTTTAATAAAGCAAACAAATAAATAAATACTGAGTACTTTTATAAATTTTAATTCCCTTAAATTCATAAATGCTTTATTATTTCATAAAGCACTATAAATCTGGAATCGCAAAAGTTCCAATCTCTGACTTTGTACTATACATATCCTACATTACACTATATAAAACTGTCCTACTTCCCCCCCTTTTTTTTGAGAATGAACAATGAGAGTAGTCTTCCCCCTTTTCACATTGTGTATAAAGCAAAAATGTTTAATGGAATAAAGTCAGTTGTAGCCATTCCTTTTTGAGCACTATGAACATATATATGATGAAATTGTGAGTAAATTAAAGTATTTGCGCAAATAAGCAAACACTTCGAAATATTTTATGTAGTTTAATTCATATACAAATTATACTAACCTAAGTTTCATTCAAGAGCATATGACTTATAAATGGAGAGAATATTTTGGTATTAATAATTATCTATGGACACACTCTGAAAATGAATTTAAACTACTATAACATTTGTGAACAAGATTTTATTCTTGATTCATGCACACAACATCACAAGTTAAGAAGAGAGCAGCAAGCATTCCAATATGTCTTAGAACAAACACATTTTAATTATACAAGTATTGTATTTGCTGAAAAATAGCTGCTCACATTGATGTTAAGGCTCTGGCACCCCATTTCTGCATTGGCTTTTGTCTTTTTTTTTTACATCATATATATACATATATAATAATGCTTTCATGCAACTAAGAAGGCTAGAATTTGCAGCACACATTACGTAGATTACAAGGTAATGATATATGACAAAAATGTAATCAAATTTCATTCCATATCAGCTGTGCAAAGCAGTGTGAAATGGTGCTGCACCAATACTGATTTCGAGAAATTTTCTTTTGCAAAGTATGCCAGTTATGGAATTATCTGTTATGAAATTATATTTTAAACTCCTTTATACAGCATTATAAAGAAAACATCCAATATTAAAATATTTTTCATAAATTCCTATGATAAAATGTACTTTAAATTTTAGAATAAAATGAAGCAAATATCTTATATTAAAAATTTATTACTAAAGAAGCTGGTATGAAAAATGTCACAGACATTAAAAATGTATTCTATGTTAAACTGTGCTTTTTTAAATGACTCAATTTTTATAATTCATGTCAGCCATGAGCAAAATATGTCATTGCTCAGTATGTTTTATAAAGCATTTGTTTTTTCAATAAAAAGGTTCAAATGCAATGAAAAATTTAAAAAAGCCCACATAAAACTAAACACATCTGCCATTATAACCACAGTATTTACATAGTTTAAAACTTCATACTTATCTATGAAAATGTTCATACATTAAATACAATGTAAAACAGACAAAATGAAGAAATAGAAAATATTATAATTACATCAAATGATGGAAATTATAAAAAATATTTCAAGATAATACCTTAAGAAAATAAAGACAACAACAAAACAGCAATAGAATTGTGTGTGTATATATTTATATATATACATTTTACAACTGTAAAACAAAGGAAAATGAGAATGAGGTGAAATTATATGAAGAAAATAAATGATAATGGTCCATCCAGTTACAACACTACGGAAAGACTGGAAAAGAAATACACTTGCCAGAAATTAACAACAATAGCAAAATTCACAATATGTTGATCTTCTGTTGACTTGGTGGCAAGATGTATGATATTTTTCTAATACAAATACACCATCAAGAAAGCTAACAAAAACAATAACAAAGTTTTCTTTAAAAAATATTATGGAATGACTTGTGAACATACAACAGGAATGAATAATCTCAAAAGTGATGGTTCAGTATGAACCATACAACTCAACTCACTAAACATATGTTGATGCAAATGACTTTTTACATTTATAATAAAGAAATAATACACATATGGTTGACCCCTCTTCCCTGATATTTGAATTTTGTAGTAAATGAAATTATATTTTTCAGCAATGTAATTATATACTTCACAAAATAATTTTCTTGCGTTTAACCCACTGAAGTACGACAAGCGAAAAAATGGCAATATGATGGCCATTTGCGACAACTTCCAACCTCGTTGTAACTTTATGTAGTAGAAATGGTTGAAAATCTATGACAAAAGGAGGCCCAAAGACATACATACAGGCAATTACAGGAGACAAAACTGCCAAAAAATTCAGTCCTTTGAACACAGTTTTCAAAAATCAGATATATATTTTTTTCTTTTTTGGTACGAGAGAAGCAGCTGAATGTAAATGTTTTTGTACCAACTGTCAAACAACAATAATAAAGTTCCAGTTCTCAACTGAAATTGTGGTAGCATTCATTTTGATGCTAATTTTGGTGATAGAGACGAACTTCTTTGGTCAGTCTACACTAAACTATCCTTGGCAATACTAGACTTTGATCCTTTTGGAGATTTGTTTTTCACATCATCTGTATTACCATCACTTGCTTTGGTATCTTTAGCACTAAATGGAAAATGAAAAAAGTTTAAATTGTTGAGTATATAACATACCAGTAATAACAAAACAATGGTGCAAAAAAGTTAAATGATGACTAGATGCTAATTATGTTATAATTAAATGAAGAAGAAGACCTTTACCATATTTAGATTGCAAATGTGAGTTATAAACTACTTTATTAAACTAAAATGCAAACTAGGCATAAAAAATTACAATAAAAATACTTAATAAAGGCTTAATATGAAAATAGAATTAAGGCAGTGCAGATGCAAACTGACAGATGTTAGGCAAATCAATATTAGTAGCACAGTTGCAGGGTGAGATGAAAATAAGTGAGACCAACAAAAACTAACTAATGGAAAATATTATGAGAAATGAATTTGTTTCAGAAAGGCTACTAAAAGCTGTTTCTAAAAATGACACAGAACATGCCATTTTAAAATTATGATGATGTGCAATTGTACCCCAGATCAGACAAAATGTCTGCTTATAAAAAATGTTTTTAAATCTGATTTATAGAACTAAAGTCACACTGCACATATTATTTAGGTTTAAAAAAAAATTTTTTTTTGAAGCGTGCTGCAATTAAATATAAAACATTTTCATGTGGAAGCAGTGAAAAATCATATTGAACACCAAAATATAATCCATAAATTTAACTCAGAAAAACTGCACAATACAAGATAAAAGAGCGTGACATTTTAATTGAAAAAACTACTCAGAATATGCAGTGCATAAACTGATGAACTCAGAATGAGCCAAAAATCATCAATAAGACTCAAACAGCATGAAACATTTGTATAATGCCATGACTTTTTGAAAAAGAAAAATTACTTACATTTCCTTTCACCCCCAAATGATAAAATTTTATGTGCACTAAGAAGGCTGAAGTCATGAGAAAATTCAATTTCCTTATGCATACTATAAATGTTACTGTTAATAACATTAACCATGAATTATAAATTGTTAATGACACAGTGTTCTCCCCACTTGGTTTCATTTATGATCACTGTTTACTTCTTTTCTATCACATAATCAAGTAAACAGTCTGGATAAGCACTGCTTACCTTTCTGCCTACCTAGATATGATAGATAGATTAAGTGTTAAGAAATTTGAATATGGGAAACATACAGGGAACTATCTTCTTGGAGTGACAGATTCCTTCATGGAGAACTTTGTAAAAGAAACTGGATTGTATTCATATTACACACGAGGAAAACCAACTATGAAGGTTGCCTGTTCCCCTGGGACGAACTACCAGTATTAATATTCAGCGGTCTTTGACTGCTTGCTCATTGCAAACTTTTCTTTTTATTTCTCCCCCCCTTTAATTACAGTTATTTCATTCTCCTTCTTCTTCCTTTCTTTCTTTTTTAAATTACAGCTCTGATGCAAAAACTCCATGTTTTTATTTCTGTTATAGTCATATGCCCTGACTGGTTTGTTTTTGAATCTACCATTGACCTCCACATTGAGAAAAACTGCAAGTCTAACTAGAAAATCACTTCTTAAACAATAATAAATGTATTGCAAGAACTTTTCTTTCTTAGGCTCTAGATGATGAACACTGCAAACTATGACATGTTTTTAATTCCCAAATCAAGTTTATGTGTTTGTAAAGAGTCTTAAATAATCTAGTATTTTTGTCTGATTTTCAAAAATTGAATTTCTAGTTAGTTTCAAATGAAAAAATATAGCTTCATTTTTGCTCTAGCAAAATTTTCATTAAATAAATGCAATTATCTTTTCTCACAATGACAAAAGAAGAAATTTCACTGCTAAATAAATCACCCCAAAATTATATTTGCTCAAAATTATTATATATTTATTATTCAAATAACTTATTATAGATAAACATTTATACCTCGTTTGAAATTGTTTATTATGTTACAACTGAATTATTTGGTCATGCAAAGTATGTTATAAATATCTATGGGAATAGATGCTTTCACGGAGGATATTCTAAAAGAAACTAACTTGTATTTACATTACATCACAACGTGCAGCAAGCCCATTCAAAAGCATAGACATAATATAGGACCCCCAAGTTTCACAGTTTTGTTACTTCACCATTGGTTAGCCTGCTTATTATGTGAGATTTCGTATTGACTCTTAATGACTTACAATGAAAAATTCTTTGTATAAATCCAAATGTTATTACATTGAATTTTCTCTCCTTACAATTTCAAAATTTCTTCACATGTCCCTCTTTATAAAGATATGCATTTATTCATGATAAAAACTAAAGATAAACTATTCTTAATTCACACACTAGCAAAACAAAGCTGAAATTATTTTCATCTAAAATCAATATGTGTTAAAAATTAATTTCTGGTATGTTATTTGCTTCTTGGACCAAAGTACATATGTTGCTTGTCTAAGGTTTTAAGAAATCTGAAACACAACTTTGTAATACTTGAGTTCCTATCATATTATATTTACAGTCACGAGAAAAAGATATTAACAAAATGTGGAATTTTTATGTGTATTTTTATGTGTACAATTATTATGTGTAATTGATGATGAAAGTTTCAGACATACTATGAAAATAAGTGCCAAAAAATAATACACAGAAATGAAGATGGTATTTAACAAAGAATCGCAAAATGTACTTAAGTATAATGGTGAAACTATCAGAACCTAATTATAACCTTTGTGTATATTTATTGTGAATTATCAAAAACATTGAAGGAAAAACTGAGAACTCTTTACACATATAAATGTTTATATCAAAAGCACTGTAGGCTAAAAACTGGGAACTCTTTAATACAGTACACATTCTGCAAACTATAAATAAACAACACATCGTTAGAAGCCATCAAGTGTGCAACAAACATAGCATTCAAAATGAAATTACTCAGTTATGCAAAAAATGCCAAATTATTACATCAACCTCAAAGCTTTGCCATATAATTATACCAAAACAATACGTGAATGCATGTGAAATGCTCATTTTACTTTGAATACTTTTCTGTTATAGTAATATCGTGTAATCAAATTCTGGAAGAGTTAAAATTATTTACATTAAATCAGGGCAGAATGCAGCCAGCCTTTTATTTAAATAATTAATAATAATAAAAAAAACACTACTACTATTTCTACTTTTATTCAAGTTTTTGTATTTATAAACATTTTATATCTTTTTTGTTGTTTAATTTATAAAAACATATTGAAAGATAATCTAAATCTAAATAAATGTATAGATATGTTTTTCAAGTTTTAGAAAGGCGTTGGGGAGGAATGATCTTCTAGCAATAGTGAAAGGAGTACACGGAACAAAAAAGGTTGAGAACGAATAATTCTGTAACAGACATCCGGAACATTTTCCATGAATTAAACAATCTTGTAAATGTTCATAAATTATCAATCAAATGCATTATCAACATGTGCTTTAAATTATAAGTAAAGTAACAACAGCTCTTACAGGTGTAATAATATTTTTATATGCTGACACCAATGTTCTGGTGTAATAGGAACAAGTGTTTGGGCAGGCATGATGACAATGCTAAATAGTATTTATTGTGTCTAACTACAGTGCATCAACAGATCTGTCTGTGAAATCAAGTTCATCTCTGAGACTTGATTTTAGAAGCTTTTTTTTTGGGCTTGTTACCTAAATTTTGAATTACTTACACAAGTTATTAAAAAAAAGATAAATATTTAAAGTATTAGCACTCAAACAGCAATCTATATACCAGTCTATGTGGAAGATAAAATAAACATCTTATAATTCAACAAATGCCAATGCTGGCCAAAGTAGCATACCATAGAGATCTAACAATCTCTGAAAGATTCTGAAGTCAAAATTTAATACCTATGTACTTTTTGAATGCATCTAAATTTTCATACAGTGGACATCCCTTTCATCATACATTTTTTATTACTATGCATATGGAAACTAGTATGACATTCAATGTATTTACATGAAATTTACTTTTCAGTTTTAATCAAATAGCTAACGGTGTAATATATATGTAAGAATGAGTTATGAGGTAATTGGTTGCTTTGGGGAAACTCATTTTAAAATATTTTAACAAGCCAGCTCCCTCCTGGAAAAACAGAGCAAAACATTTGGGAAAGTAGCACCAGTAAAGTATTCAATGTGAAATAAGTCATATTCATTCGATACATAATGAAAAGCTTAGAACTATCTATACAGCTCATTTGTTTTCCTGACTACTTAAATGTATGAAAAAAGTAATATGATTTTTTTAAAACTTGACTATTGAGACAAATGACTTATAGCCTATCCTAAAAATGAAGCAGAGAACAGCAAAATAATCTCTGCATTATAAGGAAAGTGAAAACTATTAACATTATATTTTTATTTTAACAGGTTAATAAGCCAACCAGTCGGTTGAATAATACAGCCTGCTATGAAATACTGTGTAACAACATTTTCATCTCTTTGTACCAGATTTTGTAAGCAATCCATTGAAATCAACAGTCTCTATTGTTACAATGTATATGCCACATAACATACGCATGTGTGTCTCTACTGTTACAATGTACACTGTGACAAAACAAAACAAAAACTGAAGGGTTTCAGATTTTAAATTATGTTTAAAGGGGCTTTTTTAAACATTTTGGGTGTTACCTTTATTTTTTAAATATCATGTTCTTCGCACTTAAACCATAAAATTTACTTCAATAGCAATATCGCAAAATAATTTTAAATCAAGCATATCTTTAGAATTTCCAATACATAGCCTCGCACATTGGAGGTAAAAATATTTTTTCTGTACATCGTTGCCATTCCTTGTTTTGAAATCCTTGAGTTTGTTAATCAAGCATTTGCTAAATGTTTTACAAAATATGAAATCGATAATAAAACAAATTCCTAATCCCAAATTAGGGCTACCAGATGCCCATATTAGGTGAAAGATTATGTTGTTCAAAATTTGTCAGCTCCAGGTACCGTTGTTTTATCACAATGCGAGAAACATACATATATTTATGCAGATTCTTCATTATTTAATTTCTTTAAATATAATACAGGGTGATAATATTTGGTGGCAACAATTTGAAAAGCGAAATAAAGCAGAAAATGAATTGATGCAAAATGCAAAAACGAAATTAATAGTTCTTCTGGGCAAACTGCCCCTTAAAAAAAAAGGGGAGGCAGTTCTATATCTCTCATTCTACTAGGCTGATTGACAAAGTTCAACTTGTGTTTTTGATGTCTCAAACGTGCGACTTAGGATACGTATTACATTTATATATAGCGTTGTTTTAGTGTAGGTATATATTGCACTGCAAGAAAAAAGCAATACTCTTTTACTCAAAAATCAGTGTGTTTATGAAAAAACTTAAGTTGAGAAACAGGTAAATCACTTTCCAACATTGGAATCATGACAAGAAAACTTGATAAGTGATGATTTTGTTTAGCATGGAGAAATAATAACCGAGTTACATGTTGAATTTGGCAAAAAATTTGAAGACTTTAAAAAAAATTGAAGAAGACCTGGCTTTTGTAATAAGTACACCGTTTAGTTTTAATGTGTAGAATGCTCTAGTTTAGATTCAGTTAGAACTGACAGATTTGCAATCAGATCATTTGTTAACTGTTTCTTTTTTGTAACCAATTCCGACCAAAAAAAGTCACTTTTAGTACATCAAGAAAGTTCATCCACCAAACTTTTCCCATACTTAGATTTCAGAAAAACTTTCCTCTATATTCCACATAAAAATATTTTCCCACAAAATTGGGGAGGGGATGTATTTAAATAGTGATTCTACTTTAATACACTACTAATGGACAAAACTGTCAACTAATAAAAAACAAAAATAAGGGCAAAAACTTTAGTAGAATGCATAAATCACGAAAGTGATACACATACAGTGAACAAGCAAATCAATTCAGTAATTAAAGGGAAAGTTTCCTTCAAGTCCATTAATGGTTTTGATGTTTCACCAGTTGGAGTTAATTTAAAGTAAAAAAAAATAGGAAATTAAATTCACAAAATTCTATTTTAAAAAAAATTTATGGAGAAGGGTGTTTCTCTCCCATCACATCCTAGGAAATAATAGGGGCATGCAAAAAGATTGTTACACAAGCACCGTTGACCTTGCAATGGTACTGCCCTCAGGATGTGGGAGGGGGGAGATCTTTTGGACAGGGTTAAAATACTTGCCCACCTCTCCTTAGGCAGCTGCTATAAAAACCGCATGGTAACAAACAGTTACCACCTTCTCTTTCACCTTACTCAACGCTTCAGTTTTCAACGGACTGCATCTACACATGATCAACCAATTTCATGTACTGGCACTATTTTAACTGAGCTGATAATGTGGCACTTCACACAATAAATCAGCGATATTTCACTACTGATACTGGTGCTCTACTACACAGTACAACAGATGGCAAAGGCTCACTACTAACATAAAATCAAAGATATGGATTTCTGCACTCTCATTCAGCTTGACCATCTGTGTATACTTTTTTCCCTCTTCTCAAATGTGGCTACATTCTCAACAATCATGTAGTAAAATAACTAACGGGTTTAGCCATTCTTGGCAAGTGCTTGAGAAATAAATGTCTGCCATTTGGAAGTGGAGATTCTTTTAGCCTAATTATTACTTTAATCTGCAAGATTACCTACCCCTTCAAGGGAGAACACTGTATTACATATCTCACATGGGAAACATATTTCCATGTTTGCTTGGTATTAAATATATTGCAATTTATGTTTTTCAGCCTTGTTACATTTTTATTCAAGAAATTAATACACAATAAATAATTCATTCAAGGAAAGAAGAGAATTTTTTCCCCTATCATAGTTTACAGTCATTTATCACTTTAGTTCTATTAAACTTTTGTAGAATTACAAGGATATTGCATATGATTTTTAAACAATGTTTAAAATGTATTTTTAAAATGCAGATCACTTAAGACACAGAGCCAAAAATTAATATTCTAAAAACTACCAGTTTTATAATAATAATTAAAAAAAGTCTGCTCAAACAGGAAACAGAAAATTGCACTGAAATATAGAAATACTTGAGTTTAACACCTAATCCCCAAAATAATGCATTCTGTGTCAATAGCAGTAAATGCTTTTAAAAGCTTAATTTGAAAATAAAGTCTCATATAATGTCAAAAAGATTAAAATCTTCTTAATTTACACAAGCTATAATCAAAGCTGGAGTAACTGAGAGAAAATTGTGTGTCCAGAAAGGAATAAATGTACAGTCAAAGTTAAATTCAACTTTTATCTCATATTTTAAGAAGAAATAAGGGCAAGATAGACTGCAGGCAAACATCCAAAAGTGATTGAGAGATTTGACAGCATTCAAAATCAGAAGAATGAATAATAATTCAATGATATTTTGAAGAGATCAGCAAGTCAAAGAGATAGAATTCAGCAAGACAAGTGAGAGAGAATTGAAATTACATGAAAAATGAAGAAAAGTATGTCACACAACATTTACATACATAAATTCAAATCAAAGCACTTCAGAGTGACTACTCTTCTGACAGACTTCTACCCTTTATAAATCATACAGTATTCTTAAATTTTCTATAAAATAAAGATTTTTATGTTCCTTAAAACAAAAATAAATGCTGCAAAATATTGATGTTAGCCATGTATATTTTTAGTACTTTAAAGCAGAAAATATCATTTTGGAAAGTAAATGCTCCACAATTTAATACAGATGTTAAACTCATTACAATTGTTAATAATATAAAGTAACTTGCACAATTAAATGTTGTTCTATGAATAATAATATGATGTTCTTTCTTTCACAAATGAATAGGTTTCAAAAGAACTGAATAATTACCCCCCCCCACACACACTTGAATTACACAGCTTTCAATTCAGCAAGATAAATGCAATTACACCTGATACACTTTCATTAAAAACATAAATGGATATTCATATTTGAATTTAATTTATACTTTTGAGAAGATTATCAGTACTTACATTTTAATATTTAAATTTTTTTTAATTCCTTACTAAGGAGAGCAAAAGAACTCACAAATTTTGAATAACTAACTACACATCAGGTGAAAGTATATTAATGAGAAAACATTACAGACTTTACTACATGCTAAATTCATACGGTAAGTATAGTGACTATGATGACAATGATGATTGCAGCAGGAAATTTTTTTTCCTCTAGTAATTAATGAATTAAATAGTGACATGCAATGATGACCAAATACAGTACTCTACAATGGTTTACAATGAAATTAATAAAATTTTACAATGTAAATAATTTTAATGCAGTTTAACTTTTTAAATATATTTTTTTGATATTATTAAAATTCTTAGCAAAACACACACAGCTTCTAGATTACTCCACAAAATGCAGCTCTTGAAAGATTTTCAACTTGTCATTTAGTTTTTCTAAATGTAAGGGAAAAATCCACAACAGCAGACATAGATTGTATAAAATAAAATGAAGAACTTCATTAAGGTTTATTTTCATAGTGAATGATTTTAATATTCCATTCATATCAGGATTCTTCTCCAAAGTTCATATAGCTTAGCAATCATTATTATCACTGGTTATTATTTTGCAGTTTTACTGAGATTGATTGAAAAAAAAAAAAAAAAAACCCAAAGTCTTAAAATTGTGTACATGACTGGTACCTATACTAATGGGATTAATCAGATAATCCAATTTTCAAAAGCTTAAATTTTGACAATAGATACAAAATCCAAACACAAACTGTACATTTTAAGACTTTTTCAGAAATTTTCAATAAAAATTATTTTTTCAAAACAGCATACATTTTAATTTTGTAAAAGTATTCTTCATATGCATTAATATATTTAATCTTTCTGAATCAGTTTTAAAGGCACAGTTATATTGTAAAAGGGTAGAAGTAATAATCACGTAAAATAATAATTTAAAAGTGCATAATTAAGGCTTTTTGATTTTATATGACATACTTTTGAATTCAGTCACAAGTGAAAAGAAAGGGAAAAGTGCATTCGAGAATGAACACAGACAAAAGAGGGGGGAAAAAGCTATCGAGCATATGATGGTTCCCGAGGCTCACCCTGCTGACTGAATCATGGGCGTGTCTTCATTAGCAACTTCCCCATCATTATCTTTTTCAGTTTCTTCAGTGACCTTGAGAGGCTCCTTCTCTTTGCTAAAGGGGCAGAGAAATATTACTCAAATCTATATATCCCTAAGGAAACACCTCAATAAAGGAGTAATTGTGGAAATCATGATCCTAGATAATAATAGCTCCCTCAAGAGATACTGTGAGAAAATAAAAAATGGTTACACTAGTGCTTTAGTCTTCTAGATGAGTTCCCCTAGAACTTTAATACATGCTAAAAAAAGAAATCATAAATTCATGCAATTTTTGCACATGCAGTTAACAGTTTCTACTTTGTGAATTTTCAGTATTGTACAAAAATTTATTAACATTTTTCCAAATTCTTCTCATATTCTATATATGATAACGAATATATAACATTTTTAGAGTTAAGTTAATAACCATGCAATAAAATTACAAAACTATATATTTAAAAAAGTACTAATATTTACAAGCATAAATATACATAGATAAGTAAAAACATATTGATAGACAAAAAGTAAATGCATGCTTCAATCAATCAATAAGTAAATTTACGATTTTTTAAAGGGGTTTTAAGTGGTATATGAAATGACAAATACATGCTAATAATATTTCAGAATAAGGAAAATTTATTGTTTGATTGATTACTCACTCAAATGCTGGGTTATCCACTTCTGTTCTCGTTTTTTTTTCAGGGTTATCTCCTTTTCTGAGGGAATAACATCACAAATTCAAATGCAAGCAAAGACAACAGTTTCACAGATTAAAACTTACATAACTAACAATGACATATTAAGGATATATTCGATTTGCATTTGCTAGATATATATATATACATATTGAGAGAGAAAAGGCAGAGCAGAAGATTTGCGAAGAATGCAGGAACTGTTGCCATGCCATTTTTATGAAGTAGCACAATTTACAAAATTTATCACATGAAGTATAAATTACTATTATGAATTAGACAGATAAAATGACCCATTCTTTATTTCTTTTTAAATCACTGTAGATTTTTTTAAATCCACAAATACAAAATAAATTTATTAGTGCTTCATAACACAAGATAATTTGTGATGCAATGAAAATAAATTATAAAATCTTAATAAGCACTTTAAATTGCAATTTTTGGATATTCAAATAATTTTAAAAACTACCATATTTAGATAAATTATTTTCAGCATAAAATAAGTACATTATATGTTTTATTAATGGTACTGATGGAAAGAACAAGCACTTTTACTAGTTTAAAAATGTGTCTAATTAAGTTAATATTTTCTCTAACTTAAAAGCTAACTTTAATCATTATTTGAGATGCTAAGGCAACAAGAATCAGCGTAAACTTTCATAAATTTGCAGGACTACGAAGGTTTGAATTTGGAGCATTCTGCTTCAGTTGCAGGTGAAGGAAAAAAAATTATTTTCCTCTCCTGCATCCGAAGAAGAAGGTTTTATATTCAAACCTTCAAAAATGATTCCTGAAAATTTATAAAACATTATGTTGATTCTTGTTGCCTTAGCATCTCCAATAATCATTATTTGGTGTGTTATTTTAACCCAAATTTATTTTAATGAGAAAATATTTGACATATAAAGAAAGAAAGCTGATGTTTTATAAAGTAATTATACCAGGGTAAAACTTGATATTAAAAACACATTATTTCAAAAAATAAACTTATGCTAACATTTCAGGTATTTCTAGTTACTCCATCCAGAAACAATTCTAGCAATAAAAACAGAAAGTTTCAAAAGGTACATATTAATCCTTATACGATACCAATGTACTGTACACACAAAAAAACTCTGATGAGGCAAAAATGAAAGAAGCAGGCAAAAATTTGAACAATTCAAAATGCAATGTATCAAGAATACTCAGAACTCTTTTTATCCTCTGCATTTCGATATTTAGATTTGATTCATTGCAATTTGAACAATCAAAATTCTACCATACTATGTTACTGCATCAGTCTTTTAAAATAATCAGCAGACTTCTATATATATATATATATATAATTTTTTTTTAAATGATGTACAGTTTTAGCAAACAGAAATTTGCATATGATTTTGTATTTTCATCTCTGGTAAATTTCATTTTAACTTTTAGACAATCACCTACATCTTTGCATTCTACTTCAATTTCTTCATGCCTGAATTTTAAATAGGTAATAATTGCAGGTTCGAAGGTTTGAATGTAGAGCGTTCTTTTGATGAACTGAATTACATTGCTATGCAAGTAAAAAACTTCGGAAAAATAAAAAAGTACCCTTTGATTCAAATCTTCCAAAATTTCACTAATATCACCACTGGTGTTGCTGATTTTTTTTCTTCTTTTGTTGGGTATAAAATATTTAACTATACATAATGACCATAAGGCTACTGAATATATAAGCAGCTATCTAATAAGCATTCAAATGTAAAAATATCATGATGACAATCAAAACTTATTTTTTGTTTAATTTTACTAATTGTAACAATGTTATTTTTCGTTTTACAGTTCATATGCTTTGAAATAAAGTTTCCAAATTAAAACTGCTTTCTTTTTGACTTGTTAGATAACCTACATATTTTATTTGCAAGAATTATTTTCGAGACAAAATACACACATAATTTGAGACATAACACATTTTTCTAGAATCTCATTTGCCCAATTACATGAAGATTACCTGCACATGCATTCCATAATTATTTTCCAATAATAAGGAAGCTTGTTTTCCATGCTCAGTTACAAAAATTCACATGTTATTTTGCTTCACTTTTATTTGTCCCTGCATGCACCAAAATTTATCTCTATATGATTAATATTCATATTCAAATGTTAATCTTTATCAAGCTGAATGCTTTCCAAATAAAGGTAACAATAGGAGCCTATTTTATTGATATAATAATAGCATTAAACTCCTTTAACGGTAGAGTAAGAATAAAAAAAACTTCAACAAGGGAAAAAATAATAATAATAACAAATAAATAATTATCAAGCAAATGAGATGAAATTAATTATATGATTAGGGAATATACAATAATTTATGTAATAATTCAGCATTGCTGATGAATGTTACTTCAATTGCAATACAGTTTTACTTTTTCCGAAATAACGCAGCAACTGTGAAATATTATTTCATGTTACATTAGATACCAAAGTTGTTAGAATATTTAGAAACAAGGAAGCCTAAATTTAAAAACTTAAAATCATTTAGCACATATGTGAAGCTCCAAAAGATATAAAGACACCAAGCAAAGAAAATGCACAGATTCCTTTAAAGCTTAGAAACAACATTATTTTTAATACAAGTTTCAAATTTAGATTTATGAGGTTATGATTTTGCTGCATTTTTCAGCAAAAAATTCATTGGAGGATTTTTCCATGTCCAGAGGCGGATTTACAAGGTCTGGTTAGTCAAAATCAAGAGAGGCCCTTCATTCAAAGAGCCTACAAATCACTGATTATTTTTTAAAAATTATACACATACCGTATGTCTTAAGGCTATAGATTTCCAACAATGCAGGTGAAATGGCCTTCCCATTTAACAAATCTGCCACTGCTCATGTCAAAATCATGAATCTGCACATTTACAGAGTTCACTTGCAGACATTTTTGTATTAATTTTTATTGTTTAATATGCTATTTAAAGAAAGAGATAAATATTTAAGAATAATTATGCAGAAGTTCTAACTTTATTTTCGCAAAGCTGATCGCATACCAAAGGTTCAAACATTCTTCTTTTGCAACAACATTATTTCAGATTCATGATTTTGTCATGGAGATACCAGTATTATTTTATTTTAGTACATAGGACTAGAAGAATGAAACCAGGGTTTTTAAAACTTTCTAAACATAGCAGAAATATGCTAATTACTCAAGCTAAAAGATAATTTTTGAATACACATAGCGATGTGAAGACATCTGTTTGTTGGAGGAATATGCTTTTAACAAACCATTTTAATGCACCTGATACAACATGAAGGAAATTACTGACAACCATCTAATTATTTAATGACAGCTAAAATTTCAGTTCTCAAAACTTTAGGACTTTAAACAGTGACAACATACAATCCACATACAAAGATTACATTAAAATTGTAATAATTGTCAGTGAAGTAACACATAGAACTGTTCCACAATACACAGGAATTCGCAACAGTGAAGCAGAGAAGAAACATGTAATGCATGTTTCAGAGGACAATGAAAAGTCCATGCATAAAGCAACATCAAACCTAGAAAAAGACATGCACGAGTATTCATGCTCCTCTGTAGGATAGACAGCAGCTAAACCTGAAATTAAATATCAGTAACAATGTTGTCACGTAGTACGCTTACTCAGGGACAGTTGAATTGTCCACATCTATCTTAACATTTCCATTGTTTGTATTAGCCTCATTTCCTCTGTAAAAAACATAGTTACGATGAACTGATATGATAGCTAATGAAGACAATGCATTACATCTGATTATATAAAATTCTGTACCAAGAATATTTGATGAATAAACAAAAAATAAGCGCTACTTAAAATACATTATTAGCAGGTATACAAGTAAAAAAGGAGTCAGCAACATTAAGCATTAGTTCCAAAACTGAAAGTTAAATTCTAATGAGATAACTAAAACAAATGTATTACAAATGACATGTAAAATCCAATAGCTGCAGTATACTTTAAAATAAGACAAGTGCAAATTCATAAACATTCATCTTTTTCCCTTTTGATTTCAAATTACATATGTGTATATACATTTAAAAAATTTAAAATTTTAATAGCTTACTTGTCTTTGTCAAGAAATAATATCATTTACAATTAAAACACTAGCATGTTTTTAATAAGGAGCATTGAATTATTAACTTTATAATAGTAACCTAAAATCACCAGTAACTTTTTGACTTGCCTCACTTTCCTCTCCCAAATTCAGAGGTTTCGAAATAGTGAAATATTTATTTGGAAATTAACATATGAAACTGCTATTCAACTTATATTGAATTTCAAAGTTCACTTCTTTTTCATTCTGCATTTTTCAGAATGTCATTTAAAAACTAATAAAAATATATGAAAACTCAAACAACATTTTATTTTTTTTCATTTGGCTAAATTAAAATTAACATATCATTTGGCTATATTAAAATTAGCATATCTGTACCTTGAGAATGATATAAAGTCAAATACTAATTATCATAATTTTTGCTGTTTTATTTTATATTAGTGCCTAATAATACTGACATGATCACTCTAACACATTATTTTTCAAACAAAAAGTGCTGCCAAGGCCCTTTTTTTTAATCAGCCTATTCTCCAAATTTTACATTATGAGCACATTAAAAACTCATTCATAAAACAAATATTATTCCACCCCCCAAACAATGGGCACTATTTTGTCTTCTATCGACATTGGCCACTCCTAAGGTTGGAAGTGGTGGCCATTTTATTGTAGAGGCACCTAATAGGTGGCCACCATTACCTCCTATGAAGGGATGGGCAGTTACAACCCTGCCTTCTCCAGGATTCAAACCTGGGCCTTTTGGTATCATAGCATAAAACAAATATAAATTATCACATTTATTAAAAAAAGTATATTTGTAACTGAAAAGAAGAACGAGACGGTGACATAACTTTAATTATTCCGAGAACAAATCTGATTAATAGCAGAAAAGCTAATTATGCTTTTAAAAAAGGTAATGATATCAAAATACCATTTGGAAATAATTAAAAAGTGCAGTTTTTACTCTGCATAGTTGCCTGGCAGACTATTTTAAAAGAAATAAATATTTCCATAAATGCAAAGATAGCATACTATAATACTCATAGTTACACTCTGTAATTTTTTTCCCTCTTTTTCACATGATAGTTTCAAGCTTAAACTTTCAGAAATATGCAATTAGTCAATTTCTGATAGCAAATAATAACATTTAGATACAATTTTCAGTAGGTAACAGAATTGGAAAGGTGGAATTTTATTCTTATAATAATTATTAAGTTACTTTATTCACAGGAATGTAAAGTATTATAAACCATTACTTTTTCAGTTACTCAAATAATATATATCATTATTTTTTCAGTTACTCAAAATATCTGCAAATTATGACTGGAGCAGTCACATACCATTAAAGCTAGAATTTCAAGAAATAACTAAATACTTCACATTCCATAACATGTAAGAGAAAAAATGGTAAAGAAGTTGATATAAAAATTAAAACTAGGGAAGAACACACATTACACTGATACTGATTTTATGAAAAAACTATGTGCATTTTAAATGGAGATAAATCCATCATCTTCAAGAAGAACAAATATTTTTCACTGCAAACCCAAAATATGTTATTTAAGTAGGCTAATTTGGTTATCTAAATAAAAGCATACTATTTTTCAATAAAACTGTTCTCATGCTAAAGTTGATTTTTTGTTCAATTATGAAAATGAAAAGAAATCCCATTCTAGGATCTTTTTCATAATTACTTATAGTTCAGTCTATGATTTTTAGACACACAGATTTTAATATATAAGGGTAAAACTTTAAAATTAAAACACAAAATAAAGACATTCTGACCAAAAAATCTGCAAAATAAAATAATTATATACTATCTACACTTATTATACACACATTGGCCAATGAATTAGAAACCTTTGAGATTTTCATTTGAATGTGTGGTAAGGATGAAGTATGTAAATTGTTTTTATGTTGTGGGCTACACATGCATACTTGCCAACCTACGACACTTAAAAATCAGGAGATTTATCTTCAATGACAAAAAGATTTTTAAATTATAAAAATATATTTTTTAATAATGAATTAACTTCAAATCGTTACTAATTAATATCTGAAATTTCAGTTACCAATTCTTAAATGCAAACAGTACATTCTGTATTAATATCTTTTGGGTCCTTTGTTTCCATAGAAAGAATAACTTTTCGTTTTTCTCAATAGAACTCATCTTGTCCTTGATTATGTGTACATACATGTTTGCGAACATCAGCCCTTACACCTTGCGAAAGTGAAAATTCACAGTGACCAATGGTACAACACATCACAAATGCATTCTTCCTTCCTCCTTTCATTAGAAAATATTATTCTCACTGATGAAACTACTTTGGTTTTCCATGCAGTCTAGCGAAAAACCAGGTGCTTTCAGACACCCCAAATCACTTTTAGGGGGATACAAATAATGAAGTATTAAGCCAAGCTGCATAAAAATAATGAGAAATTTTAAGAACAAGAGAAAGTCGGGAGAAATATATTATAGATCGGTTTGGCGGGAGAACGTTCGGAAATCGGGAGTTTCCAGCCTAAATCGGGAGAGTTGGCAACTCTGCACATGGTTAGAATGCTAGTGTAAGTTTTTCACAATCAATGAAATAAAATGGGAAAAAGGACAGATCTTTCACCATTTGAAAAAGGGCTTACTGTTGATGGCCTTTTAGAAGGGGCCTCAATTTCGAAGACAACAAATCTCACTGGGTTCTTAAAAGAAGACATATCAAAGGATTTCAAAAGTTGGAATCAGTATGTCTTTCAAGAATTTTGAGAAACCAAAAGTACTGGAAATTTTTCAGTAAATGGCAAAAATCTATATAAGATTGAATAAAGCATCAGTTTAGTTCAGAGTATACAGAGATCATTGTGCGAGCTTACGCATTTTCAGGCCTTCTACTGATTCTGCTCTGCCATACTCAGAAAACCCATACCAATACCTTTGCCTGAAAAGTTCCAGATCTGTAAAATGTTTTTGAAAGATAAATTTCATCAAACTATTGTTGGTTCTGCATGCAAACAGTCCATTATGATCCCATATGCATGTAGCAGTATTAATTAAATATTTTATTTAGTTAATATTAGTTAGCAGTATTAAATATTTTACTTAGTTAAAAACTACCTCATTCCAATAGTCTACAGGTCTGTCATAATAAAAATGATCATAAATTAGTTTCACTTCACTTCTTTCATTATATCAGTGACGGAATACAATGATAAGACCATGTTATTCAACATGATGAAATAGCAAATTTTCTTTGCTCATTTTTGAAAACATGTAGATAAAACAAGTATATGAATAGTTATAGTTATGAAATTCATTTTATTCAGTTTCTGTGGTAAGGGATGGAATGTAAGAAATTAGTTGTAATAAATACACATTACTCTTTTAATCATTAGAAGAAAAATCATTTATTACACAACCATTTTTTATGTACATATACTGTATAAATGTTTAAAAATGCTAGGCAGAAATAAACAACCAACTATATCACTCACCCTCCTTTTCCGTCTTCATAAGCAGCTTCCTTAGCCTTTTCATTGACCATCGGCTTTGCACACACACGACTCCGAAGGAAAAAGACGAGGCCCCAGTGGTATCGGACGTAACAAGTTACATCAACAATAATTAGAATGACAAGGACAATAGCAATAATGATGGCAAGAATTGCACCCGTGGATAATGAACTTGGTACCTGGCCAGAGTAACCATTGCTTAGCTGATCATGCTCTGAACCTGGATGTTTGATTGAAAAAAATTAAAAATCTGAAGTGAGAAATGCATTAAAAACAAATGAATTTATTACTGTGATGGTTACACATAATAATCTCAATTTATAAAAGCCCAAAGGAATCAAATCTCTCATAATTAAAGATCTTCCTTTTTTTTTTTTTTTTTTAAAGGTAAGTTAGATGGATAAAAATAATTTAGCTTCAGAGATTAAACTGAAATATCTACTTGCATACACATGATGAAAAGATTTTAGTATGTTAGAATGTATTACTGGAAAAGATTGTATTATATCTAAAGATAAGAACACTATTCAAATATTTGCCTTTTTCTCTTTGTTTGCATGTATCTCTATCTGCAATACACACTTTTCAATTTCTCTCTTGTAGATAAATCTATTTATATATGATAAAACTCAACACAGTTAATTTTAATTATTATTCAAAAAATCATTGTCTCATTTTAATACAGAAAATGAAAATTATATAAAATAACAATGTTTTACTCTAAAGTTTTTTTTAAAATCCATGTTATACTTTCAAAGTGCAAATGAAGCAGGAAAGAAGCAGTTAATGAAAGAAAAAGAAAAATTTAGATTACTCAATATTTTGTACTAATTTATGCCTAAAGCCGTAAAGGCTTACAGAAATATAAACATATATTATGTTTATTTCTTATTATAATTTAATTTTAAAGGAACTTAGGATACTAAATTCAAATTTAAGTTGCCATCAAAATGAAATTTTTCAATAATTTTTTTGGGGATTAAATTAGGTATTTTCCCATAAGCAATTTTTTATAACAGAAGACACAGTAGCAGTTTTAACAAAAAAATTTGGACATTTATAATTCATACAAGCAATATTTAGTTCTAACTTAATAAGTGATATTTGTAAGTCCTATTAAAAATGATTAAATTTCAACTAATATAAGGATAACTTGAAATTTTACATCAACTTAGATAAAATATAAAATAATATGGTTTCAATATACAGCAAGTCAAATTACAAAAGGTTAATTTGCAATGGTTAGTGCTTTAAAGTGTTAAAACATTCATTCCAACATGCACATGCTAAAATAAACTCAAATTTAATGTTTAAAAAAAGCATTTAAAAATAAATTTTACAAAAGGGGGAATATATCAGAAAGAGAGTTTGCATGCAGCAGGGTCAAGAAAGGACAGCAAGGTAGAGTACCAGGCATGTGGATGTGAGAGCGACCTTGTGTACCTTTGCTGGGATCTAGAACAGAAAAAAAGACACAAATAGCAAACACATCAATACATGAAAATTATTAAAATGGCAATAAAATACCATAAACGAAGTTAAAATGTTAGGCTCAGTGCAAGTCATGCTTATTAACAGCAAATAAACATAATGTTTTAAATTCCAATATTCTATAACTTAATTATTATTCAACAATAGGAAAATTTCTTTTTCTTTTAATTTAATAAATACATTTCTAAAGGGAAGGCTGCTTCAAAGTTAACCATTTCTTTTATGCATGTATGGTTAGTATATTAATTTATTCAATAATATACGTTATTAGGTGAATAATAATAAGCAAATAGATTAAAGGAATCTTTAATACAGGGTATTTTAATTAATTTTTTGCACGTTTGTATTAATTACAGTTTTGATATTACGCTAAAACTATACAAAAAGTGGTACATGTAGGCTTAACACAACCTAATTTTTTAAAGAAAAGTATAATTTAAAAATAACCTAGATGATGATTAGGTTACCTCATGATGAATGGTTAACCTCATGATGGTTAGGTTTAAAATAACCTAGATTCATTGGATACATGAGGCTATTTTCGGTTATATTTTAATTAATGTAACTCTTTTAAAGTTACTACCTCAAAATCTTTACTAATTGTCAAATATTAATCAACACTATCAAAATTTTACTTACTACTAACTTCTACCACAAAGCTATTAATTTTGCAGAACATTGCACTGAGGTAAATGAAAGTGCAGGTGTAGAAAATTAGTAAATGTGCAAAACAGGAAACATCATTCACAAAGTTAGTGATTATTAGAGAAAAAAAAAAGAAACTGGGAACAAACTGCACATCCATAAAATACCTGCAGCAGTCTGAAATATCATAGTTGCGTCCTGACTAAAACCAATATCATTGTGAGCTCTAACTTCTACTTTATAAAATGTATTAGATTTCAACTTATTCATTTCATATGAAGGGGCATTTTCCCAGTCTGTAATTTTCTTCTGTACTACTTCTCCTACTCTACGCCACATTCCATTTTTCTTTTCCGCCTAAAAAGAAGTTCAGTAATTTATTTCATTTCTGAATAATGTAAAAAATAAAGCATCACAATCAAATAGAAATTAAATATACTTACTTCAAAATAACGCAATTCAAAGAAATCAATTTTACGTCCATTATCTAATGGTACAGTCCAACGAATCTGAAATCGATCGGAGTACATGCTCACATTTCCTCCAGGTGTAATAAATTTTGGAGGTTCTGGAGCTGATTCAGCAGGCATAACAATTCGCCTTTCATCACTCCATTCACCAATACCGACTTCATTTCTTGCAGCAAAACGGAATTTGTATGCTGTTCGAGGCTTTAAATTTTCAAGCACGTATGGGAAACCTGGAAACATCAACATTTCATTTAAAAATATACAAAACGAATATACATATCACTTTTAAAAATCAAAGTAGGATACAAAGTACAAAAATCCATAAAATTCATTTATTGTTCGTAAATGCAACAACAATTAATATGTTATAAAAGAAGAAGATATATGCTAAAAAAATCTTTTTAAACACCTCATAGCCAAAGCCAAATACAAAGGAACTTTCAAAGAGTAATAGTCATAAATCTAAAAAATAAATTAAAAAATATAACTTCTACAGTGGAAAGCATAAATATTTAATAATAAGGAAAATCATATAAGTTACACTACACATATCTCTCTCTATATATACAGAGTTTTGAAATCATAAGGACTTCAGCAATTCTGGGTTTTAGACCATCATTTCAAATCCAGTAAGATTACATGTAAAAATTATCAAATTTTGTTTGTAAAAGAATGAAGCATTTAAACAAAATTTAATAGAATAAAAAACAACTCATTGTTAACATTTATTTTGTTTCATTAATTGTTTTCTCAACATAAGTTCATTAAGTAATTTTGGTTTTCTAAATACTCAATAATGTGTTATTTCTCAATTTGATAAATACACATAATTTCTTATTCAGTTATGAAGTTCCATTGTTTAAATCCAGTAATTGTTGTTATGAAAATTCCTATTAAACAGTCAATTGAAATATTTTCACTTTCAACTCTTTATCTCTTTTTTTCACAATTGGTGGCAATACTTTCCACATTTAAAACCTTACTACAAGTTTTGCCATCACTTTACTGAAGATTGTGGCATTATCATTTATCACTTTCTTCACAAATGAAGGAAAGGCACCCAGACAGTTTGGTGGTTAAGGGAGCTTACAGTGGTAGTGAGTAACCCGGGTTCGAATTCCGGAGAAGGCATGGTTGTAACTGCCCATCCTTTCATAGGAGGCAACAATGGCTGCCTGTTAGGTGCCTCCACAATAAAATGGCCATCACTTCTGGCCTTAGGAGTGGATAAAGCTGAATAGGCAAATGCCCACTACTGGATTTAAAAAAAAAAAAAAAATCAGTTGGAGGAAATATTTTCCAGATTTAAAACCATATTATAGGTTTTTCCACCTATTAATTGATTGACGATTGAGGGAATGTCAGTACAATGAAGAGTTCTGCTGTGCAGTCTTCATTTAGCATTTTTTCACATATTGCATTAAGTGGAAAATTTCGTGGTTCTTTCTATCCATGCCTTGTCACAATTTCTTGGTGCCAGGCATCAGCAGTTTGGCTTCTTTCCTGATGCAACCACATTTTTCATTTAATTATAATTTTTTATTTTATTGAAATATATGTTTATGACTTAAAATTGGCCAAGAGATGAACAAGCAGTTATCCCATTTCTTCAAGAAAAGGCATGCAGCACAAAGACTGTGCTTGATCCACCTCACGAATAAAATATGACTCAAAACTGAAATGGTGATGTTATCTGCCATTTCAGCTTATTAGATATTTTGCTGCTCATTAATTGATTAATAACTGGGGACTGTCATCACAATAAAAGAATTCAGTTACATCACCTTTATTCAGCATTTCTTCACATATTATATTAATTAAAAAGTATTTTGATTGTGATATTCCTGGATAACTTTTAAATTCACTACTATCATCACCATGAAATATGGACGCTTGGGCATAAACCTAGCTCCAACATTTTCAGTGAATAGCCCACATAAATAAAACATCTTCATAATTCAAAGTGAAATGCACATACACTTGGGTTATTACTTGTTAAATAAAACATCTTCATAATTCAAAGTGAAATGCACATACACTTGGGTTATTACTTGTGGAAACAACTTATCTGGTACCCTTCAAAAACTGATACCATAACAATCTAATTCTTTTCCCTTCTTTGTTGCAACAGCAAAAGAAAAACAGTTTATACAGCATTCCACTCAAAACACACGTTTTGGGGTTCATTTATCATGTACAGGCCTAAATGAGACAGAACTCATTAGCCAGCAGATGTTTACAACCAAAACAACATGCAGGATGATTTGATGTAATAATTTTGATGGAAGGGGAGGAACCTCAGTCAGTTGAAACGAAAACTGATTTATGGCACACAAGCTATTACTTGAGTTTCATATTACTCACTTTTACATCATGTGAGAAAGAAAAAATATGTTAAGTTTAGATAACAGATTATTTTGATTAACACACATTCGGATTTCAGACTTTGTACTGTATATCCTATGCTAAATTTTCATTTTTTGTATACAGCTCTATTAATGAGAGGATACCAAATAAATCACAATTTTCAGTACCTTCACTCCATTCATGAACTATTGGTTGATCATAAGGCTCATCTTCTTCATGATATTTAACAACAAAGGCACGAATGGGAAGTCCTCCATCATCACCAGGGCCATCAAATTCAAATGTTATGGTTGTAGCAGTTTCTTTTGCAGCCCTTACATTTCTTAAGCCAGATGGTCTACCTAAATAAACATATATATAAAGAAAAATGTTTAATTTTTGACTATATATCACACTTTATTCTCAGAAAGGAACATTTATTGGGGAGGGGGACTTACGTGCTTCTTGTAATTCTATGTTAATAAACTGGCTTCCATGTTTATTTTCAGCTTCACATCTATATATTCCATACACACTTTGACCTCGTTCCACTGCTGGACGAACCTGAAAGAGACAAAGTATAATTCCAACTAACTCTTTGTCACTGGAAAAAAAAACTGCATGTAGTTAAGAAGTGTATATATAGAGAAGTGTATATGTAGTTAAGAAGTGTATATAGAAAATATCTTTTAATGAGAGTTTGGAACATGGTGAAAAATACCTAAAACATTTAAAACAACAGAGCTCTGTTACAGAGCAAGAGATTGTGACCCTGTAGAATTTACAAAAAAAA
>KK117255.1:38868-59101 GCA_000611955.2 Stegodyphus mimosarum
TGTCCTTAATGCTTTAAAATATTCCTGTAGTCACTAATATAAATGAATAATATATATATACATATAATAATTTAATGCATAAAATAAAATAATGTATATTATTGTACATAATAATTTAAGTAAATATATCTAATATGCCTTATTTATTTTGCACTTTTAGTCTGAATATTATGATTTGCCTTTTCTGTCCTGCAATCCGCAAAATCCTAAAATCTGCACAACCTCTGGTCCCAAGCATTGCGGATTTTCGGACTTCTACTGTATTCCTAATCAGGCAAGACAGCACTTTATCCAGTTTATGCCAAAAAACCGATAAATTGGGCATAAAATTTTGGCTTAATAGTTTGTAAATGGATATCCTTATTAGGGAAGAGATGAAAGTAGGCCAGCTGAAGGAACTGTTCGGGAGCACACCATTTATTATTTGATCGAGCTCTTTTATAACACCTACAAGAAATATCGTTACAGTCAATTTCTTTACTTCTTCAAACTAATGAAAGATTTAAGGAATAAAGGAGTTATTCATACAGTCAACCATTTAACAATTTTTGTGTAGTGTACAACTTACTATTAAGGGTTTATGCTGCAAAAGAGAAACTGCTGAAATGTAACTCTGTAGATTAAAAAATAAATAAATTTTTTCAAGGAATTTCGACCCTGCAATCAAAATAAATTTAATAAACTAAATTCAAACACATTTTATTAAAAAAATCTTTAAAATGTCAGAGTTTTTGCAATCAAAACGAGGACAGAGAGGTAAACTGAAAATGTTACAATGCTAATGTTATTGCTGCATTATAATATTCATCCATGCTTGTTTCATGAGTACAGCATGAGCTCTAAAAATTTAAAGTGTTAAATTATAAATAGTAGAGACTGGTTTTGGTGCCATCAAAATTTCTCTTGTATGGATCTTTGACAAAACATTTGCAGAAAGATGACAACAAAACCCTTTTTTCTATTGGGATCTCCAGGTTTGTAAGCAGATGGGCAAATGCACTTGAAAGCAGGGAACCACTCAAAAAATAATGCAAAAGCAATTTCATGTAAGCATTCTTGTAGGCTATAAAATTCTTCATATTTAATAATTTTACAGTGTGACATAATTAACTGGTAAAGCATTCCATTTATTTCGCAAACAACAAAATGCTCAAATCTGAAAAACCTTTAGTTGTTATTCCATGGAAATTAAACATTTGTCCATTAAACATTTAAACACCAAAAGAACTGAAGAAAATCATTAATTTTTTTATAAAAGCTGATGCAGTAAATGTATTCAAAACCTTCTGTATAAGAAAGCAATATTTACCACAATGAAGATCCACTTTAGCTTATATAAATATATGCCTTTTCTAACCCTAGCAGTAAAATCTGGAATTAGCCATTTAAAATAAACTGCAGAGTCATTACGTATATTGATGCAGAAGACAATGTGCAGTGCCCTGACCAGGATTCAAACGATAGACCTCCCAACTGTTAGCCGGACACCCTATCCCGTTACACTACAAAAGCACAGAAGAGGGGAAAGTATCTTACATACTCTCGCCTCTAAAGGCTGACAGGGGATGTGGGGACCCATTCGCCAAACCATCATGGTGATAAATTATTATCCACCACTTTTTAATTCAGATGGCAGTTGTAGTTGAAGAGTCATTAGGCTTATCGATGCAGGAGGCATGAAAAAGTGCACTGTTATTGTCAGAATTTGAACACCTGACTTCCTGACTACTAGCCAGATGAGCCATTTAGTTACACAGAGAAGGCACTCAGGAAAGAAAAAATACCTTATAAAACTTTAAATATAGACACCTTATACATTTAATAATTTCTAGTCATATTAATTTGTGTCTTCTATTAGTTCTGGTTAGAATTCTTTTACAATATATATAAGGTTATTTTGATAACTCGCATAAAATAGAAAAGTGTTATTGCTACTTTTTGCAAGTTTAAAAATAAGAACATTAGCTTTAATTGCAAAATGAAAGTCATAAATCATAAATTTTTTCAATACATAATATTTTTTGAAGCATTTTCCGGTGCAGTTCTATTTACATTCAATTTCCAAAGAATAGATGGAATTAAATACCTTTCTTTATATCTTGATAGAAATACATCAAGCAAGTTCTCTATTTACTTTCTTTGAAGGGTACACAAGTATAAAAATTGACTCTAAGCTCTCTTCCTTTATTTGAGAATGATGACCCTCCTGAATGCACAGATGCTTTGTCATCAAACTCTTCCATTAACCATTACACAAATAAAAAATATAAATATTCTTCTAGAATTTTCTTTTACACAAAATATAAAGGGTAAAAGTTTATTTACAAAATTTCAAGCATTTCTACTACCAATTTCTTCAACAGTTACATAATATCTGTACAAACAATATGAACTTGCATATTGCTGATTTATAATATACTGATTATAATTCACAATTACTGATGTTCCTAGTGTTATCTATTTTCAGTTTATTATTTTAAAGCAATCTTTCTTAAATTTTTTAATAAGCAATAAAAATCTGCTTACTTTTAAAAAAAAACAGTGAAAATCTATTCATATAACAGATATATTAATATATATCCAATCATATTATGGTCTGGTGGTTAATAGCAGACATATTATTGGAACAGTAAAAGTATTGTCATAGTAAAGAGTTACACAAATGTTTATTAAGTTAAAAATATTTTAATTTTCCTTGTAAAAATTATTATAATTTAAATTATGAAATCTGATGATTATTAGGGAATCCAGAAAAATTCAGCTGCTTTTAGTCATGTAAAAAAATTTTTTTTAAACTTCAAATCATTTAATATTAAATTATTGTAATCGTAGTTAATCATCTAACAATAAGCTAAAATAATATTTTTTGGCATATTATTGAAAATAAGTTTTAAAAAAATGTTAGCTACATACAGCTACTGAATTTTTACAAAAGTTTTTATAATCAAATGGTGGTGGTGATGGTGGGGGGCATCATCATTTAAATAACTAATTCTCTGAACAAGAAAATGGGATACTTGGGAATAAAAGGTTTTCTTCTCTTATGTTAATACAGAAGACTAATGGCAAAAACACAGTAACAATTTGATGAAATATTACACATTATTGTACATAAATTTAAACTGAATTCTATAAAATTAATATTAAAGAACGAACCATCAAATTACTGTGCGCACTGCGTCCATAGATGGTGTAAAACTCATCATCCTGAATCTTTTGACCTTGGAATGACCATGTTATAGTTGCATTTGGTATAGATTCAGCAATGCAAGTCAAATTTGCAGGATTTCCATCCCATGTTTTTACAGATGTACTAGGAGTTGAACTCATAACTGGAGAAACTATGTAGGAGAAAAATTAATTCAAACAAATGTTAAAGCAAATATTTTAGAAATATAAAATAAATTTATACTCGGAAACAGATACTAATATGTATAAAATCAGTCTTGTGCTACATCAATTAAAGAAAAATTATCTAATTTAATTACCATAAAGTACAGTAACTATATCTTACTTAAGGGAAGGAAAGCAATTATGCACATTTTTGTTTGGAGGAAAACACGCTAGCATTTGTGCCACACATAGGCAAAATATACAAATAAAATTTTTAATAATTAGCATTTTGTGCTCTCATACAATTTTAATACAAACTAAAGGGTAATTGTATCATTTCTGACAGCTCCTAATATATATATATATACATACAAAACCATGAAATTTACTTTGATCTTCTTTAATACGTGAGTTACAAACTATTTTGCAAAATACAGAACATATGTTTCCCCTTTAAAATCAGAATAAAAGGTATGAATTAATCAAATAAATTATATGAAAAACACAAAAATGCAATTCCTTGATTGGTAAAAGTCATTTTTAAATTTAAATGCATGTTTTTAAATATCATTTAATTTTAAAAGCTTTTTTTCTTCTTTTCAAATTGCTTGTCTCATTCATTGCATATCACTTAATGCAACTACAATCATTTTCAAAAGTTAAGGAATAAACTGAAAACTGATAATTAAAAAAATGGACACAAATATTCAAGAAAACTTGATGATAATATGCCACTGTGGCCCGGTGGTACAGCGGCTAGCTCGTCATGCAGCAGCAACAGAGGTCCGAGGTTTTATCTTCGGGCTGGGCAAGGTTGATTCAGCCTTCATCTCTTGAGGGGGGTCGATAAAATGAGTACTAAGTTAACTTGGGGACACTAAGTTAACACTGGGAGTCCTACTACAGACTGACCACTTGTCCAGGCAAAGATGCACCATCCCCCCGGAACCCACGGTTGATGAAGCAGATATCAGGGCACTGCTGGCCATGGCTTTCTAAGGGCTGTTTGTGCCGCCGAGTTTAGTTTAGTTTAGTTTAGTTTTAATATGCCATTGTAACTTAAAACGTAAGAAAATGTTATTCAGATTATTTACATTTTGAGATATCATCAGCAACATAAAATTTAAAGTCAGACATACAAATTAAATACATAAAAATTTCTCATTAGTGAGTATGATCCCCTAAACATCAATACAAGTCTGAGAACGATGTCACATACTGTTATGATGTTGTGAATGAGCTACCTAGATAACAGTGCCCAATAACAGTTCTAAGCCCATCTAGGGTTTGAGGAGGAGGAGGTTGGAGGCCCTGAGAGCATCCTACCCATGCTAAATGGGATTAAGGTCAGGAAAGGATGGTAGCCATTCCATTTGGACCAAAGTTTCTTCTTCAAGAAATTATTGTATGAGGCGAACAGTGTAACAGTAGACATTATCTGGTTGCAAAATGAAGGCATCACAAATTGAGGCAGCATACAGACAAACAACAGGATCTAGTATGTGATTTCTGTACCTCTGAACATTGAGAGTTCCTGTGGCAGCATAAACAGGTCTGTGTGCCCACCTAAAGATACTCCTTCCCATACAAGAACACTATCACTGCATACATATCCCTTTCCCATATGTTAAGACAAATATCACATGTTCGCTTCTTTTCACATATATATACATATTGAGAATCACTCTATGAAGTAAAGAGGGATTTATCAGTGAGCAGAGAATACCTCCACTTTAGTCAGGTTTACATGACTAGATGCCCAATTCAAATGCTTCTCCAGTAGCAGGAGTAAGTGGGACACACAATGCTGGTCACCTAGCATACAGACCTCTTCATGCAGCTTTCTGCATAATGTTGTGGTTCATACTGTTCTTCCTGCAGCAGAAATAAATGCAGAATGAAGGTGAGATGAAGTTGCAGTCCAGTTGATACATACACCAAGTCGCATACATGGCCATTTGCAGAGGTGGCAACTCTTGGTCTACCTTTGTTAGGTCTTCAAGAAGCTTTGCACTTTGGATAACTTGAAATTGTTTAATATGCTATTGATCAATAGAATTGAACAGCGATTCCCTCCTAAACAACTAGTTCAAATCTCTAATGTATTTACATAGCAGCAACACCACACTTTTGAAGACTGCTATTTAATGCAGCTTACTTTTATTTATAACATATCCTAATTTCAAGAATTCTGAACTACTTTTAGAAGATTTATCATGACTCTTGCAAACCCGTGTGTAAACTACTATACATGAAAAGCCATCTAAAAGGACTTACAACGTAGCATAATAAACAAGTTGGTTATAGTTTAGATACTCAGAGATTAAAGCCTTTTCACTGAGGCCAATCTTGTTGAAATAAGAATAATCTTTAGATGTAAAATACGATAAAGGTATTTTGTATGCGCATATAAAATAAATAAATACAAGAAAGGAAGGAACGAATCCTCCTTGAGTTTTATTACATTTTCAGATGTTAGATCCCTATTCTAATAGTAAAACTTATAAAAATAAAGGCATATTTTACATAAGGAAGAAGGAATGATAGCCTAAATTCTTACATTCCACAGTAAGATGGCCAGTTCGTTCAACATGTGCCCCTTTGTTTTCAGCTGCACAATAATATAAACCATCATCAGATCGAACAGTTCTCTGAATTTCTAAAGTTAACACAGCTTCATCTGCAGTATCACCTTTGGTCAGAATCACTCTGTCATCCTGGAACACAAAAAATATGATCTTTGAATTATAACAAAAAGTTAATGTTTAATAACTTAAGCTTTATCATAAATATTTTCACAGTTGCTAAACTAAATACACAGAATGGTGAATAAAAAAATCATTAAAGTAAGTATAGTAATACGTTAGTCAAGAGCAGTGAATCTCAGTATGAAAGTCATTAAGTCTTTAATGAATATATTCATTTTCAAAAGAACATGATTAAAAAAGTAAAAATTTAAATGCACTGAAATTCTGAAAAGTCACACAATATATTAAATATCTGAAAATTTTTTAATAATTGCTATTAACTGAAATAATAAACTCTGAAAACAAATACCCTGAGGAAATCTTTTGTCAGTGCTTAAATGGTGATATTTATTCCCAAGACTTAATAATTAAAATCTGATTTATCAATAACAACATGTTATATTTAATCAATTCTTGTATTTTATAATGAAAAAAAATTAGCAAAATAGTTTAAATACCTCATCATCAAATGGCTTATCTTGTCCTTCTTTTCTGATAGTTAGTTCAGGCAATGGATCTCCAGTAGCATAACATTCCAATTTAGCTTCTTTATTTTCGACAGATGTATAATTGTTAAATACTGTTATTTCTGGCTTAACTAAAAAATAAATAAAAATAAAACAAATATTAATAAATATGCTAAAAATATATTATTAACTTCTGCAGGAACTCACAGGAGAATCTGATTTGCATCACATGCAGGATGAAAAGAGAGGTAAGAGGGAAGAGAAAGTTTTATTAGAATACAAGATTTCATACAATGCTAAGTGCACAAAAAATTAAAACAGTGTTCTCAGTATTTGTTTTTCTTTCAAGCAACAGTAGTCAATATGTGTAGAATTGCAATAATTATATTATATTAAATTTATATATATAATATTTATATAACAATATTTACATATAACATTTTAAATATAAATTTATATTAAAATTCATGTGTGAAGTATGCATAGATTGAACACAGCATCATTTTACAAGATTATAAATTTGTGCATGATTTGTGACATCTCAAAATTAGCTACAGATAACTTGCTGTTGACTAGTAACTTTGCTGATAACATATACTTTGCATGCTATTTTTATCATTATTATTATTATTTAAACATTGGGGGGGATTATAAATAATAAAAACACAGTTAAATTGCTGCATTATTTTTAATGACATGCATTTTTTTCATCCTCATGAATATATAAAACTAAATTATTGAAACCATTGTAATGTTAGACGTTTCTAATGTTAAAAAATATCACAAATGCCAAAATTTAAGCATTCATAACAAAGAAGAAGCAATAAGATTGCCTTATAATAGCAATGTAGTTGTAAGTAATAAGATTAACTCATGATAGCTTTAACTAAGGAATGAATATTCTATAAAATTTTTATGGTGTATAACAATGGTTCCTTAAAAAATGGTTAAACAATTCCTTAACAATGGTTCACAAAAAGTTTGCATTTGCTATTTTATACTGCACAATTATAGATATTTACCTGTAATAACAAATTTAATTTATAACTATCAACACATTGTTAAAGATTATGTACACTTATATCTTATAACTTCATTATTAAATTATTTTCTTCTTGCAAACTCCTCTCCCCCTTTTTTACTAGAATAATAGTATGTATGAAAGGCTACTTAAAAATAACTGGAATTGCAACATTGTATGTCAACATTTCATAATTAACCTCTTCGCAGCAGGCGAATCATATATGCATTTCGTACGGATGCATGTGAGGCCCGGGCGGTTCACCCGTGCACTCCTGGAGAACTAGCCTAGTGAACGGGCAGTGCATTTTAAGCTGAAACAATTTTTAATAGCCACTAGATGGCCCTCTGTGTCCATTACATTTAAACTGAACGTAGTTTTAGTATTCAGACCTTCAGGTTGTTTATATTCTGGCTGTTTTATGTATTTTGCTTGTCAGCTGTGGCTGGGGAGGGGGGAAATCATAATGTAAACAAATGCAGCTGGGCTCTTTAACTTGTGATATAAGCATTCTCGCTTCTGATAGCTCTCTGAACACTTTTTTTTTTGTTTGTTTTCGCTACTATGTGGGTTCTTTTAGGGCCATATCACAGGGCGTGTTTTTAACATGAACAACTGTTTCGGACAACTTTTCTGCTTGGTTTACTATTGAAAGAAAGACGCGCGATTTTTTTTCTTCCATTCAGAAAAAATTGCAGGTTGTTCGTTTTCAATCAATCAGCTATCAGCTTCGAATCTCTTATCACGCTATAAATAGCTAATTTTGGTAGCCTTCGCGTTTGTAGTAGAGAACCAGTTTCCCCTTTATATGTTAACCCCAAAGTGATCTATGGTGATTGGCTGTTGTATAGAACGTGACAAAGCAGAAATATTTTTCCAAACAGTTGTCCTTCCAAAACAAACGACCGTGTGTTAGCAGCCTTAGGGTTTCAGCATCAGTTTTGTTACAGTTTGTATTGCTTTCGGATATATTTTGCGCACTTCTCTTGTTATTTTGGAAAGCCTTGACTCCAGATTATTATGGCGAGGAAGCGTTATTTATCAGACGATGAATATACTCGTATGGTAAATGAACCAACTAGCGATATAGATGAAAGTGATGATTCATTTGCTAAAGAGTTAGAAAGTGATATTTCTAACGATTCTGACACAGACTTTTTGTCAGAGACTGAGCTGGCTGAATGCCTGCCTTCCACGTCCCGTAAAAGTTCGACTGAAGATACTTCATCTTGGACTCGAGAGCTTGAGGAATTGCATCCTCATATATTTACTGGAATACCGGGAACAAATTCTGTAGATCATGCAGAAAAAGAAATTGATTTCTTCAATATTTTCTTTGATAATGATCTTTTAAATTTAATTGTTGAAGAAACAAACAGTTTTGCAGAAAGCACTCAAAGAAGTGTCCCATCAACTTCTAAATCAACCAGATTTTGAAATCTAAGTATTGTAAACACAAAAGTCTTTTTTGCAATGATAATACTGATGGGTATTATCAAGAAGCCTAATTTGAAAATGTATTTTACTACAAATGAGATATTTGCTACTCCGTTTTTCAAAAAAGTTATGTCTAGAGATGTTTTTCTCAACATTTTAAAATTTTTGCATTTCACCTCAAACAAGGATGCTAAAAAGTTGGAAAAACTCGGATTAATTGTTGAAAACCTGAAAAATAAGTTTAAAAGAACCTACACGCCCGAGGAAAATATTTGTATTGATGAATCGCTTTTTGCTTTTAAAGGACGCTTTGGCTTTCGTCAATATGTTCCATCGAAAAGATCGCACTACGGCATAAAAATATACAAATTATGCGAATCAGTATCCGGTTATGTGTGGAACTTTCTAATTTATTGCGATTAAGACACAGAACTGTTAAGCAGCGAGGGCTCTTATGGAGAAAGAGTAGTAAAAACATTGATGAACGACTTATTTCAGAAAGGGTATAAACTTATACTTGAACCGCTTTTTCAATTCCCCATCGCTTGCAGAATATATGCATTCCGAAAAAACTAATATTTGTGGAACAGTAGTAAAAACAAGAAAGAGAATGCCCAAAGACTTTCCAGAAAGAAAATTAAAAAGGGGTGAAATGGATGTGAACTTGGGAACGTGAACGTCACTGCATTCAAAGAAAGACGTTTTTATGCTAACAAGCATACATGAGCCAGAAATGGCTAAATCTGGCAGAAAAGATAGAGTTACTGGAGAAGACATTTTAAAACCTAGGTGTATTATTGATTATAACAAAAACATGGGTGGTGTAGACGTTGGAGACGGAGTTATGACACACCATTCAAGTTTTAGAAAATCGGTCAAATGGTACAAAAAATTATTCTTTGGGCTTATGGATATAACCATATTGAATTCCCACATTCTGCATGACAAAAAACACGGCACTAAAACGACGCTTCTCCAATTTAAGATGAAATTAATTGAGCAAATTTTAGAGAACTATGAAAATTATAGAGACGAAAAGCAGTTTACAGTAAGATCTGTAACAGCGGCTATCCGATTATCTGGTAGGCATTTTCCTACACTTAATCTGAACAAAAAGGGGAGAAAAAAGCCGCAGAAAGTGCATTGTTTGTTCACAAACCGTCTGAAAGAAAGAAAAACACAACAAACATTTTATGCTTGCAAATCCTGCAACGTAGGACTTTGCGTTTCTCCCTGCTTCGAGATTTTCCACACTCAGTCTTCATTTTAAATTTTATTATTTCTTTTTGTAAATAGCCCTTGTCGTATATTTTTTATTAATGTGAAAGTATATTAATGTGTTTTGTCAATTAAAATTTTGGAATAATTGGAATAGCAATTTCAAAAATTATTTCTCAAGGTAAGCAAACTTTTTTTTATATATTTTCTTATAAATTGAAGGAAAAACATTATTAAAGTCTAGTTTTAATGCTATAAGACAGATTACACTATAAGACATTACGTAATAATCTAAAATACTACCAAAAATTACGGTGGTAGGACTTAAACTTAATTATTTGCGATTTTTTTTCTAAACTTAGGCCTAGTGGAGCAAAAGCCCTGTCCTGTAGCATAATTCCTTTCACTTCCGCTTCGTCCTGAGTGCGCGTCTTAAACAAAGGCGCCCCGTCGTGAAAAGGTTAAGGATTGCGGTGCTAGACCTAGTCAGATTATGATTTCCTGCACATACATGTCGAGTGAGTAGAGTGGTTTACCTTTGGTGCTCATTTGTATGTGCACTTGCTTGCAATGTCTTGCTATTTTCCTGATGTGCAACCACAAAGAACAAAAGGTGTGTGTAAAATTTCATTCTTTTTTTTGTGTGTGTGTGAGAAAATTGCAACTAAGACTGCTGTTATGCTTCAGTAAACTTTAAAATCCCACGTGTATGAGCAGTTTTCCAGATTGCAAATGGCAATATGTCAAATGAGAATTGATATGATCTGACCATCCACTGACAAACAGAAATGATGAAAACACTGAAAAAATGCAATATGCTACTATATTCCTTCGAGTACCCACCCCTTCCCTTTTACTAATTTTATCAAATGAAAATAGAGAGGGGAAAATTATGTGAGTAATTTAATTTCCAAAGGCTGCAGTTATACTAGGAACATAATGAATGAAAAGTATTCATGGATAAACTACCAGCAGCTACCATAATATTATTTAATTAAAAATAAATTTATATTGCAGTAAAAATACACAAAATGTTAACACTACATTATATATTAAAGATATCTCCATTTCTACTTCCCTGTATTTTGAAACTTGGCTACGTTTGCTCTTATCACATCAATCCCTAGATCTCAAATTATTTGATGCTGCTGGAAGGCTGCCTGTTTGTTTTATCCACCACAGCTTGTGTCTTCCCACGTGCATTGATCTTATGAGCCCTCAAAAAAACATTAGCTATCTCTGTTTTAATAATAGTTCTTTACTATGACTGTTCTATCAGACAAAGCCTATACATCCAAATTTCACAAGCAAATCAATCAGCGAGATAAAAACACTTACTAGGTGAATCAATTCATTATAAAATGGAAGGAATTATTCACTTCCTGAATGTTTTGAAAAGGGGGAAAATTACGTGAATGCTTAAAAATTTTCAATAACTTGTATTTAAAGATAGGCGCAAAATTACACAAATAAATACGGCAGGAAGACTGCCAAAAGACCATTAATTACATATCTGAAGAAACTCTTCATCCAAAAGTTCTTGGAAAAGAGCAACATTGCCCTTCTGTCACTCATGTTACTCATCAGATCTTGTTCAGTTTGTTACTTTTTTCTATTTTCATGGATTGATAGCTGTCAAAAAAAAACAGTTCATTGGTGCATAAAAATATATTCAATGCCTTGAGTAATAAATATTTTGAATCAAGAGTTCCAGAATTATTTTTCTGTCTCCCGACATTGGTCAAAATGTTGGGACTAAAATACTAATGCTGGAGGTAAAAGTCTGAAATGAGGTTAAGATATAGAAGTGTAATGTATAACCACTTAAAAATAATTCTGGTTAATTTTGAGTAACTTATATTGGTAGGTGCCAATAGGTCGCAATTAAATGCATACAGGTTGTGAAGAGATTAAGATAAAATTAAAATTTATTTACATTATATTAAGTAAATAAAAACTCCTTATGTGACCATCAGCATCATATAATAATAACAGAAAATTTCACTGTCATGTAATAACTTTATATCAACAGAATTTAATATTATACATCTTTGCTTTGTTTGTTTACATCTCTCTTTGTCAATGATGGCCTGCGCATTCGCCAAGTGTTGATGTTCCCATTTTTTTGGCCAATTTTACCTTTTTATAACTGTTTATATTTAATTGAACTATACACATATGACTCTAAAGTATCAATACAGCAAATCAGATATCATAATAATCCTTTACTATACGACTGAACTACATGCAATATGACACTGAAGACAATGACAACTATTTTTTTAAGTTGTCGCATACCTCAAAATTTTTTCGAGTATATTTATTTGGGAGGGGGGGACCCATAAATGATTAGTGTAGCTCAAATCCAATGTCATAATGCTGATTACATTTCATTCTCCTAAAGAAAAGGTGAGGGATGTTAAGGATTAACAAACTGCAAGGGTATACATTCAGGACAGTTTTAATAAAGAAAGATGGTCTGATGATTAATATTTTATGGTAATACAATTTAATATTAAGTAATCTTACCAATAACTGTTAATTCTAAGCTTCGCTTAGCATCTCCAGCTGGATTTTTTGCCAAACAAGTGTAGCGACCACGATTTTCTCGTTTTACGTTATTAATTGTTAAAGTACCAGTGTCTGCATCCACAACATGTCCTTCAGCAGTACTCAAATCTTTTTGATCCTATGGAGGGAAAAATGAAGTATTTAGAAAAGTCCAGAAAATAAAATTAAATACAAGATTAAAAAACAATTATATTACTAAGTGGAGCCATGGTAATTAGCGTAATAATTTATTATCAATAATTTAATGTACAATAATTTCTTATCAAATCATGATCAATTTAAATAGCTTTTAAGCAGATATTAAAAATTTTGCATATTCCCATTTTTCTCTTTTACCACAAATAAATTAATCTAAATGTAATTTATTTAAGATGCAAGATATGTCAATCTGAAAAAATTTTGTCTAAATTAAGCTCATCAAACAAACATTTTCTAAGTATATTAAGGATTTTAATATCAAATACATAAACTTAACCCCATTTTCACTTACACAAATAACAACAACACAGAGAATCATAGCTAGAAAAAATGGGGTTAAGTTATAACAAGAATTAAATTATCAGAGTGAATAAATTTAAATTATTAAATTACAAATTAATATTAAATAACATGACAAAAGTACTATATGTGACTTGACTGCTAATTTTAGAGACAGGTTTATGAAAATGTACAAGTTGCAATCACAAGGGACCATAAAATAATTAATTAATTAAAAAAAATATTAACTATATCCTGTGTCTTAAGAAGAGATATCTCAATTGTTCAAGTAAGATAGACTTCACATTTCATAAATCAACCACTGGCTAAGCCATTCAACTGGAATAGTGGTTAGTGACTTTGACTGCCATACTGAAGGGCACGGGTTCGATTTCGGAGAAGGCACTGATGTTTGTAAATGCATAATGTCTGTGTGGCATGAGGGCACTCTAAATATGCGGCAAGCCAAAGTTCTCTCGAGAGGTTGGTGGTAAGGGAAGATAAGTGGGAAGACCTTCGATATCATCCCTCCAGAATGCTCTCCTTCAAAATTGGGGGTGGAACTAAGCAAAGTCATATACTATCACCTGTCTGATGCTCAAGGCTGGTGGAACTAAGCAAAGTCATATACTATCACCTGTCTGATGCTCAAGGCTCTTCCCAACAACAGGTGCAATCTTGCACTCCTTGCCATGATGAATTTTGTGGGCTTGTTCTGATGTTACTGTCAGACAAGTGAGACAACCCTCACAACACCAGTTAATAATATCATTTAAATTTAATACTATAACATAACAATGAACACTTACTGGATCAAACCATGCGTAAACAGGTCGAGGGAAACCACTAGCTTGACACCGCATTACAGCCTCATTACCTTCAGTAGTTTCCAATTTATCATCTAATTCAATGATTTCAGGAGGAACTAAAAGAGTGAGAAATTGAATAAATATATACACTAATAAAAGTAAATAAAAATCCTACAAAATATAGAAAAGAGAATAATGATATGACAGCAAGCTGTTTTTGTAAGCATAAAAGCGCAGCTTGCCTAAGGCTTATTTTTCAAGAATCTTTACAAATTGTCTTCCTTTTCAATTCAACTTTCTGTGAAAATTTATTGTTTAAATTTTTATTTTTATTTTTATTTTATTTTCTATTGTATTTTAATGATTAAAAATTTTTCTTCAGTTTTTGGATGCCTTTATATTTAAAATTATGTTAAGATAAAATTCTAAATTTAATTCATAATAACCGTAAGTCCTCTTTAATTTGATCACTTCTTTTTTCCACCCTAAAAAAAGTACTATGTTTATAATAAATTTCTCTGAGCTGAATCATTTAAAGAGTAATTCTTGTTATGCAATTCTGATATAATGCTCATCACACATGTACTTAAATACTGCTAAAAATCTTTCAAACAATAATAACATTTAAATATGAAAACTAATTTCCTTACTTTGGTTACTATTGCAACCATTATCAGCTACGCTACCTATTCTAGCTATTAAGCTACTTATTCTGGTAAACCATTGGTTATTCAATACACATGAAGGATTTTTTTTTAATAACTTGAGCATTTTTATTATAAATATTTTCCTGGGAATTGTGCACACATTTTCAGAAATACAATGTATAAGATCAAAATAAATGAAAATTCAACAATCTCAAAACTTTTGTCACTCATCATTTTTTAAGCCTAAAAATAAAATAAAAGAATTTTTTCATATTATTTAAATAAAACTAAATATTGTAATAATAAAATAAAAAAGTCTGAAATCATTCAAATTTCAATACAGCACCAGAGGGTTTGTTAAAATTCTCTTATGCTATTACTGAGTTTGTAGTTTACCAATCTACATTTGGACTCATTCTTTTTAACATAAAACTTTATTATTAAATATTACTTTTCTCACACTTAATGAGGGAGAAAGCTCTCATATACTCATCATTAAATAAACCAAACTGATCGCACTTAATGCTACAAAAAAATTCAAAAGTAAAATCAAAATTTTTAAAAACAACATATTTTTAAAATTTCTGACAGTGACATTGCCGTATATTTTTCTTGCACTTTTCTATTATCGGGATTCAAAAATTATGTACTTATGCACACTGCATCCCCTATAAAAGGGGGAACAGTTCCATATCTAACAGTCTACTCGGCTGATTGACAAAAATCAAATTGTATTTTTCATGTCTTGAAAGCCTGACTTAGGATATATATTAGATTTATGTATAGAATTGTTCTAATATAGGTATTTTGCCACGAAATTAACTTTTTTTTAAATGACTAGCTAATTTTTTCCATATTTCAATTCTATGACTCAAATTATGCCTAAATATTAAATTTTGTAAAATTTGGTGTTCTTGGCACATTTTTTTCAGTTTGCATCAAGAATTTTATAGCAATCTTTTATCACTTACATTTTTTTATTGTACATAAGTGAAAAAAGACGTTGTTCATACTTCAAATAATTTGAACTAAATCCAAAAACCACATTTGGCATTACTACTGCTTTAAAACAAACAAACAAACAAACAAACAAACAAAAAAAAATTTCACAACACGCCAATACATAAATTAATGTATACCTAAAAAAATTTTGAATAAAAAAACTAATTTTTTTTTTGCAGGTGTGCCTAGAAATACATCTACTTTCAGATGATGTTAAAAATCTTATAGGTTATAACACAAAATGTTTTCAAAAAATTTATAAAAGGTATTTAAAAATCACAAAAAATGTGCAAATTATATTTGGATTAAGCCTAAATTTTGAATTCTGGAAGAAGGAATCAAGTAAGCCAAATTGAATGTTGGAAAAAGAAATAAAGAAATTTTAATAAAAAAAAAAAAAAAAGAGAGAGATACTAATAAATATATATCAAATTCAATTAACACAGAGGAAGTAAAATTTTGAGAGCTAATTTTTTAAAAACTACTCATGCAATTTTTACAAAACTTGGCAGTTTGGCATCATTTGACTTGTAGAATTGAAATATCGTAAAAAAATTGGCATTTCGTTTCAGAAAAAGTCAGATTTTGTGTCGAAATACCTATATTAGAACACTGTCGTATATAAATATATTATACATCCTAAATCGTGCTTTCAAGACATGAAAAACACAAACTGAATTTCGTCAGTCAGCTCAGTAGAACGGGAGATATAAATCTGTCCCCCTTTTATTTTTGTGCAGTGTACATATGTTAATGCATATATGAACTCATCCATCGATACACACATACATTTCTGAATTTGGTCCTGATAAAAGAAGGGTACCTTTTTTTGTTTTTTTCAGTTTTCTTAATAAGATGGCATACACAAGTTTTTTACCGTTTTAACTTTATTATTAAACATCAAATTCTTCACACTTACCCCACATAAAATTGAACATGAAAATCACAAAATATTACAAAAGCAATTTAATCTTTGGAATTCCTGATGCAGTGTTAAATGCTGCTATTATTTTTTCAGTCTTTTCCCCAATTCACTATATAAATATTCATTTCAGTTAGATAACTTATACAACTGTTTTTATTACTAACTTTTTGACTTTTAACTTAATTTATTAAACACCACTTTCTTCGCACTTACACTACCTAAAATTCAACAGCAAAATCACAAAATATTTAAAAACAATATACCTAGAATTTCTAATAAAGTATCAAGTATTGTGATACATTTTTAAAATCCACTATATTATTTCTTTAAAAATAATACATGGTGAGAGCATCTGATGGCAACATCCTTTTAGTTGAAAAATAACATGGGGAAAAAGTGAGGATCGAGACTAATATAACCTCTGGTGCTTAAAATGATATTCTTCGAGAACTAAATGTTCAGCTTTTACAACAAGTTTACGTAACCAAAAAAGTTCTTGCTGTTTTGGATAGTCAGAAAAAAAAAAAGCCATAAAACAAATAACAATCCCCACTAATCCTCAAAGTCATCACCATTGATATGCTTTTGCCAACGAAAGGCTTGCTGTGCGATGCCATCGCGGTAAAACTCACAAGTATTGGACGCAAAGAAGTCTAAGAGAGCTTTTTCGAGGTCTGGCTGGTTCTTGAAGGATTTCCCACGAAGATGGTTGTCCAAGGAATGGAAAAGGTGGTAGTCTGTTAGCACAAGGTCTTGGGAGTATCGTGGATATCTCTCAGCCCAGTCGCTGGATGGCGTTCCTGGCCTCCTGAGCCACACGCGGCCTTGCATTGTCATGGAGGAGGAGTATACCCTCATGATTGACCAATGCTGGCTCTTTATTCATCAGTGCCTGACGCACACATTCCAACTGCTGCGAATACAAGCCTGCCATGATGGTTTGGCCCACTGGCAGGAGATCATAGTGTACCACTTGGCAACTAGTCCACCAGATACAGAACACGATCTTGCGTGGGTGAAGAGAAGGTCTCGCTGTGCGAGGCATGGTTGCCATGTTGACAACCAATGTCTGGAATGCATGGGTGTGTCACGCTGGACCTGATCAAATATGGATGCATTGCGGTGCCGAGTAAGCAATGACAAACAAGTAGAGACATGCTGTTGCTTGTTTGCATTGGGCAGTGAGTGGGGTACCCACTTGCTCAGCTTGTATGTCTTTCCTATGTAGTGAATTTGGAGTCTGAACATTTCATCAGATATCTGGAAGTGTGCAGCAAGCTCATCACGTTTGGCTACAGTAACTCTCTATGGCTGCCCTCAGGGCTTCATCATCCAGCGCTTGTGGCCAACCACTGTGTGGTACATCACTAAGAGACATATCCCCTGACCTGAACTTCTGGAACTATTACCTAGAGGTTTGTTCATTAACAGCATCATCCCCAAAGGCCTGGCAAATTTGACAACTTGACTCTGCTGCTGACAAGCCCACTTTAAAATCATACAGCAAACAACTCCGAATGAGCACCTTTGACACATCCATTTCAATCAGTTGCTGTGTGAGTTATGTTTGAAGTAACGATGCAAAGCTATTTTATACTCTTGGTCAATGTCCGGATCTCATCTTAACCACTTCATTGCCAGGTTTGGTGACTGTTTTTATGCCGAGGTTCACTCTTCCAATGTCATATCAGAAATGGCAAGAACGTTTTTGGTTATCTTGTAGTATGCATGCATTATCACTCTATATATCCAAATTTTGGGAATTAGGGGAAAAAATTCAAAGTAATAATAATAAATAAAAAATAAATTTTTACTTCCTTAAATGTGAATCAGATTTTTAGAAACACATTCACTTATAGTCTGTTATGCTTATGCAGAATTTAGGCAAAATCAGTATTCTAAAGCTTGTTGAAATCTTTCTTCTCAGGCAGATAAACCCTTTAATGTTTTCTAATAGTGACATTCAACCATTCCACTGATATATGCTTTGCAGAAGGGATGAAGTGGTAAAATAACGATTTGCTTTCTGTTATTATTTGCGACAAAGTGTTATTCTCAGCAGTGTATATGGCAGAAAAATCAAACATGACACGAAATGACATTTTCTGTGCTTGTCTTAAAACACTAGCACCTACCTTACATACAATTTAAGAAATTGCAGATGACCATGAATGATGAAATACAAACTCCCATATGAAATGTCCAACATTCTGACAATTTCTGTGTCTGTTCATAATGAATGTCAATGCAATTTAAAGATCTGGATCTCACGGCAATATGTTGTTAAATGATGATAAGCATTATTTACTTTTGGATGCATCTTAGTATTTTTCTCTTTTACTTAAGTATTAGCATATGGAGAAATTTTGATACATAAGAGAGAAAAAGTATAATTTGTACGTGCAGTTATTAAACAAGAAATGCATTTCATATCTAATGTCTGAACTACTCAGCACATACACATGGGAAAAAAAATTATATCAATAATACCTCCAAAATTACTCACCATGAACTTCAACTTTAATTTCTCTGTTCTGGAATCGACCAGTCTGTGATACCATTGCTCGGACAGAATAATCTCCTTTATCCTCTTCAGTTACACCAGTGACTTGAACACCATCAACTTCAATTTTATATTGCTCAGGATTGACAGGCTGACCATCTTTAAACCAGGATATAGTTGCTGGTGGATTAGCTGAAACTCTACATCTAATCTTGCCATTATTACTAATTACAAGGGCTTGTTTAGTAGGGCAGTCTTCCCAAGTTATGTCACCTATATTAATTACATTAAAATAATACATTTATGTTATTAGAAAACATTATAACATATTTCAGAAAAGATAAATTATATAAAATAAGTTCTTCAGTTCATTGCAATATATGCTGGCTGCGACATTCAGTACACATAATAAAACAATCTTAATTTGGTGCTTTTTCACATATTGTAATTACATCTGCATGATTTTTTTTGTACTACTTTCATTTCCAAAGTTGTTACATTTGACCCATTTGCATGCTCTAACATAAGCATATATTATTAAGATCATTAAAACAGTTACAGTAATGCTACTGATAAAAATATGAAATAGTTATTTATGAAAAAATGAATTAATAATGACCTTACAGGAACCAATATTTATATATATATGACATACAGAAATTATAAAATTAAAAATATTAAATAGTTGTTTATGAAATAATTAACCGTTTATGACCTTACAGGAATCGCAATTTATATATGTAAGATATAAAAATACGAAGAAAAATTTATTATGAAATTAAACTTAACTAGAATGGTCCTTTAAATACTTAAATTTAATTGCATCTCCTCTTTAAGACTCTATACTGCATGTTATATCGGACTTTCATTGCAATAACCACAATGCCAAATCTTTTGCACATTCACTGCTCAGGTTTAAATCAAAAACTTTTCAAATTTATAAACAGTACTGCAATTAAATATGTATCCTTTTTCACCATTCTCCCTACCAGCTGGCAATGTATAGCTTAGCCTTTGCTAGCTACTCTCCCTTATATAAGATCTAATTGTAACATTTACTTTTTTTTTTTTTTTTC
>KK117255.1:59119-76445 GCA_000611955.2 Stegodyphus mimosarum
TTTTTTTTTTCATTATAACATTCCTTACAATATACGCTCTTTAAGCAATTTCTTTTCATTTCATTTATTTTTTATGCTGCTTCTTTTGCTTTAATTTTATAGCTAGACATAATTTCTTGCACAGTTACAAAATTCCATTGTTTAAGAATCATTCTTCCATGTTAAGAATTCTCATTAAACTTTCAACTGAAAGCTTTTCATTCTCAACAACCTCTTTGCCACTTTCTTCACTAGTGGTATATTTTCTGGATTTAAAAACCATACTACAGATTTCTCTGTCCATTAGCTGATGGGGATTGGAATGCATTGGAAAATTTCTGTTGCATCAACTTCATTTATTATCACTTCTCCACATTTTGTCGCAAATTTCCGTTAAATGGAAAATTTAATCTTTTCCTTGTGATATCCAAAAAACTTCAAATTCACAGCTATCATCTTTATCATCACCACTATGAAGTATGGTAGTTAGACATAAACTGTTCCAGGCATTTTTTAAAATATCCACAGATATGTTCTACAATTTTGCAATGCTTCATACAGCAGATTTTATGGTAAAATATTAAAAATAAATAAAAAATTAATGGTCTTGCCACTGATCAGAAAATTTATTACAGATTTTAAAAAGGCTATTTATCTGCATTTCAATATTCATTGGCTGAATGAAAGATGTACCATCTGGAGGAAAGAATAGCAAGAATAATTTTTTACTAAAAATAAAAATGAAGTCTGAGCCAAACAGTTGTCTGCAATCAGTTTTTGCATCATCAAGTAAACTAATTCATTTCAAATGCTGCCTAGCCTCAGGTATGATTCACCAGTATTTATGTCATCCATGCTTTTTTACTTGAAGGACAGGTGACAGGCAAAGTCTTTATTCCTTAAATGGTGGAAATAGTGCCTTTTTGGGGGGGGGTTACAAAAAGTTTACATTTGTGCATTTCTGCAGCATTTGCATATGAAAAAATCATTAGTATCAATTAGGAAACTTTGACACCAGTTGTATACTGTATGCCTTTTCTACAGGGGTCATCAAGGTATTTTAGGGCACATATTGCTAGAAAAGACTATTTTTATCAGCGTTATAATGAGTTCAATATATTCATCTGCAAATTGTTCAGCTTCTTCAGTATCAGATAAAGATTTCAGATCTGAAATTTTTAACTGCCTTATGTCATGCCAATTTTTGTAAACTAACTTGTCAACTATGTGCACTCAATTTTTAAGTCCACTTGCTCAAAAAATATTTTGGTTTGAACCATTAATTGAATCAATCAATGCCAAGCCTTTGCTATGATACTGTCTCACTCATTCATTCATCATTACTATTAACATAATGAATGACTTTTCTGTTATCCATTGCAAGTGGGATGTCCGAATCCACAAAAATTCACCAAGTTACTTTTCTTTCTTTGTCACATACTGTTTATTTTCCAATGTGATAATCATTGCATGATTTTAAAACACGTATTCCTTTATCCAATTTTTTTAGCAATGCCACCTTTTGTTGCTTGACATCAAAATATGCTTTTGCTTTGCAGATCTCGCTACAACTCCAGAATTAAGAAACTCTTTTTGACAAAATCGAAAATTCAGACTTTAATTTTGATAAGATGGCGATAACAATAATGGCATGCAAAAAATAATAATAAGTTGGATTAAATTAGAAACCTAAAGATGAATGCAATATGCTATGTTAAGTGAACTTAAGTTTCACAGAAGTTTCCCCCTTTCCTGCTGTCAACAGAAGAAAACAAATAGCAGCAATATTCCACTGCAAACAAATTTGTCTTAGGACTTCACTTATTATTTAACTCAGAAAAATGCTAACACCCACACAACCACTTAAAGTGAAACACAGGAATCTTAGTTAGGACCACACAAATAAAAATGGTGCTTAATACAACAATTTTATATTTAAAATATCTTAATTTCATGTAAGAGAAAATCTGTTTCCCTTTCCCCAAGAATTTATAACTATGGAATACTATAAAATAGAATTGTTAAATTTTTCATTCTACATATGAAGAAACAAGATAATACTCAATTTACGGTTATTATAATATAGCAAAGAAAAAAATTTAAAATAAATACAAATAATAAGGATATCTTCAATTACTTACGATAAAAAACTAATTGCAATCCAGCATTTAATCTGTCAATATTATCATACACAGCACTACAATTATACATTCCACTATCTTCAGCAGTTGGAGATTTAAACATAAGAAGAAGTGCACTACCAGCTTTTGAAACTTCTATAGGACCTGAAGTACTATTAAAATAAAACGGATAAGATCAATAGTGAATATTGTCAAAGTTATTCACATTTATAAGTTAAAACAAATAAACAAGAAAGTATATTAAAACTATGAGGTATTTAACTGGCTGAAGACTAATTAAAAATAATTATTTAATGTTTTATTGGAATTTTTACACTGAATTTTCAGCACTTTTTGATTAGCCACATCTCCCCTGAAAAGTTGCAAAGTTGTAGGTGACTTTCGAAAAAAAATGTTTGGTTATCTTCATATCTACTTTAACGAAGCATCCAGTACCAGCTACACTTAATTTACATTCTTCTTTTTCCATACAAGACATGCATATTTCTAGTTATTTGTGCTGTTGTTCTCCTCATGTACACAGTTATCTGTGCACCTGTCTTAAAAAAAAAAAAAAATCAGAGAATTGCGTAAACACGACAGTATAATCCTAAAATTCAAAGGAAAAATGTAACATTAAGTTAGGCACCATTATTTTCTATGTGTGTATAAAAAGTTAAGTCTGTGATTTTGCCAAAGACGGCAAAAAATACAGTACACAATCAATCGCTATGCTAAAATTCCCATAGAAGAGATCCCAATCTGCAATCATATTAGCAAAAATGTCCAAAGAAGTGGAAAGCCATTTGAAGCTACGCTCAAATAACTGGATTGCTATACAGATACATTTAAGCACCATCATTAGTTGATATAAAAATATTTCTTGGAGATATCGTGGATTGCCTCATGAATATTTTTCAAGGCTTTTCAGTGGAAGTGTGGATAATCAGACAAGAGAAAACATCTTTTAAATAAGCAGTAGTCATTAATAGTCATTGTTTAAAATTTAAAAAAAATATTTATTTTTAATTTTAAAATATGACTACTGTAGGAACAGAATATACACTTGAATCACAACATTTAATGTTGAAAATTACAAATTGAATTAACCTAAAATGAATATTATTTGGTATTTGGCATTTATGTATGTTAATATAAAACCTCTGCAAGTCAATCCTCTGTATTACTCAAACAGGGTGTTTAAAATGCAGATAATTATGCATGTAATTTATCGTATTGATTCTAAAATGATAATAGAATAATTACACAAAAATAGCAACAAAACATAACCAAATATTTGTGCATCTTTTTAATTTAATTTCAAGCTATTTTAGCTAACTTACATCAATTTTCTTCTCTTTAATATCCTTTTTCTGTTTTAATAAACAAATTAATGTTCCCACTAGTGTCTGCTTCATCCCCTAATTTGTGAATGGTTTAGCAATATATACAGCTTTGAAAAATAATTTTTCTTTCTATTTATCTAACCAATATCTTTCTTGATGAGTTTCCTCTAAATTTTAGAATTTGAGATTTAATTAAAGATTCCTGTTATTCTAAAGGACTGCATGCATTTAGAATGAATAGAAGACGGTAATTTTATTTCTTTAATGAGTATTGAGAATAAATATGAAATGATACAAGGTCAGTTGCAGCACCAGACCCAGTAGGACAGAATTCCTAGAAGTTAAGTGATTGAGCAATAAAATTTAGGGATGGCAAAATTTTTGGAATTTAGAACAGACACTGAGCAGCAGAATTATAAGACCCATAGATATTGCACCAGGTGGCAAAATGGCCAGAGCAGTCTACAGAGCAGTGAGACATATATATGACATATCTTCTAAATTTTCAGTTTTCAGTTTCTTAATTAATAGAAAAATTCCTATCCATGTGACAAGATAAGAACTATTTTTGCAATTTTTCATGCTTGTGTCTAGTAAAAAGATGAGAAAACAAAGGGAAGATAAACATGTTAAGAGAAAGACTTCAGGATTAAAGGCATAATTCAAATAACTTTGCTTTCACTGTTCTGCCAAAATTTTTCCGTAAAATAAGAAACTGATCATAAATTCCCTAAAACACACTTTCATTATGTGTTAATAACGTGAAAATATTTTTCATTTAGTTATATTTTTTTGAAATCTTCTGGAATCATAGGTCTGCAAATCTTGCTTTCAAATCCTTCTAAACCGAGGTGCAAGATCTAATAAGTACCCCTGCCAGCTCTATAAGAGCAAAAAAACAAAGGATTTTTGATTAAAAACTCAGTAAAGAAAAGTGTAACAAGAATTTTTAAGAGAAAACACTTGAATATTCTAAAACAACTACGTGGGAGGAAAAACTCAATGAAAAGATATAAAAGAAGAAAAATGAAATTGATTTTAAAATAATAAAAGTATCTTCTGCTAAGAAGTGCTTCAGAAACTGTGCTTCGCAGCATTTGTCATCTTATACTTCTACGTCGCCAAAACATAAAGTAATGCCATCTTAAAGTACGACACTGGAAAATAAAAATGTTTTATTTTAAAGCTACTTCTTGGTTACAGTTTTAATATATCTCTATTTTATTTAATGATATTCCTCAATTTTATTATGTTTGTAAAAAAAAAAAATTAAACATTCACAAATATCCGCATAAAATATTTTGTATACAAATTTACCTTAAAAATCCCCAAAATGTTGATAAATTGCCCTTTTTTGTACTGTATAATAAAAGAAATCATATCTCATAAAGGGAAAGGATGTTTCTGATGCAATATTTTATGAACTCTTCTCTTCATTTTCAAAAAAGAAATAATTTTGAAATGTTAATGTATGGATCAAGGCAGGGCCTCATGATGTATAAAAATATGTATGTTAGAAGAGAAAGAATGAATGAAACTTAAGACGTAAAAGAATTCAAACAATAACCCATCACATATATATTTGGCAATGAATTAAAAAATATTTCATTCACACCCAAAATGGCAGACATAAAAAATAGACAGAAATGTCAGATGAGTGAAATTAAGGACCTTTTGCCAATCTGAATCAAAATTAAGGACTTTTAAGGATCAAAAATTGTTTCCAAGAATTCTAAGGACTTTTAAAAACTTTGAAGGACCGTATGAACCCTGATAAAACAATCATTTCATAACACAATAACTACTTCAAACTAAAATATTTTTGTAAAATTTTGCTTTAAAACTGAAATTTAATTACAAAATAAAATGGCACTAACAGCCTATCAACTTGCAGTTAATCAGACAGAGAAAATAAAAAACATCTGGAATTAAAAACCCTCCCCTTCAAGCCCACTTTATTAATGAACTGCACAATTTATGGTTCTTTTCACTTTTTAATGAAATGTATACAGTAATCATGAATCTTTGGGATTTAAAATGAATCTGTACATAGTTTGAAAATTTAGAAATATGCTAAAATTCTAAAGAAATTATAATAAAATGAGTGTTGGAAAAAATGTAAAAAAATTATTTAATATATCTTTTTAAATGTGTTTATCGTAACTTCCTTTTTAAACGAGTCTTTGTATAAAAATGTCCAAAAGAAACTAACTTTTTTTTATATGCCTGCTTTGATATGTTTTTACTTATTCCATTTTTTCTTCAGCTTTAAGAGTATTTTAACTCTTCTTTTTTTAATGATATAAGTATTATAATTAGAATAATAAGTACTACAATAATAATTACAAATAGAATAATTAGCATTAAAACTTCTTTTTTTAAATGATGTGAAATTAACGAATTCATTAACATCTGCACCACTTCTGAATTCCAAGTCGTGCAGATTTCTGGTCTTCTACTAAATAAATGCACTTTAATTATTTTAAAATTCTTACATGATCTGAGAAGCTATTTGAATATAATTACCCTTCTACTAATTCGCCCTTGGGGCCAAACCACTTCATTTCTGAAAAAAGATCTGTGGTTTCTGCTTCTCCTTGACATGTTAAACCAAAACCTTTACCAGCAGGTTGACTCTGTTTGTCTCCAGCTGGATTAATAATAAGTTTAGCTCCTTGAATAATTTCTAATAAATAACCTGAAAAGGAAAAAAAAAAGAGTTATATAATTAGAAGTAAACCAGCAATTAAATGCATAATGTTAAACATCTCAAATATATGTACATATATTAAAAAAAATTAATAAATCAGTCAGACATCTTAAATATAATCTAACGAAATACTAAAACATAAATGCACAGTTGCAATTATTTTCTCTTCTTGTCATACATTCAAATATACATTATTTAATGTATGCCATACATTATTTAATGCCATAATATTCAAATATTTTAAATTTCTTTTTTAAAACCAAATTCATTTTGCAATTAATGCCAAATAAAGAAAGAACTTTATTAAATTATTAAAGTTTAATAATTTCCTTAAGTTATTAATGCTAAGATTGAAAGATTTTAAATTTCTTTTAAATCCAAACGAAATACACAGAACTTTGTTTAATTATCAAAGTTTAATTCCCTTGCATTATAGTTAAATAGACTTATTTTTCATTAAACAGCTTCAGGTTTTTATTTTCATTTATTTATTATTATTATTATGGTTAAGCATTTTATTCAATTTTATATCAGGGGAAAAAAACATTGACATTATACAAGAACACATTTAAAGTTTAAAACAGACATTACTCACTGGTTCCCAGGTGCTTTTCTGTCTTTAAATTATAACACTGTATATTTGCAAAGATTAAACTGGCACCATACCACTTTATTCTGCTGACCAATACTTACAAATAATTTTAAGGATAAAACAATTTCACCAAAACTTTTCAAACTGTTTTCAAAACTTTTCTAGATATTTCGTTCTCCTGATGAGGAGGGACCTGTAGCTGCCCTCGAAATCGATTGAGTGTTTTTAGTAAATGTATGCCAAATACAAGGTTGTTTCAGCGAATGTAATTGTCAGATTGGCGTGTTTCTCTTCTATTCTAATATCACGATATTTTTAATAATTCACTGCATTTATTCTGAACATTACTTGCATATTTTTCAAACAATACAGTGAAGTATAACTGGCAAAAAATAAACTAAGAACTGGCCTTCTTAATGAAATTATGAAATAATAACTATTCAGTAAAAGCTGATGTTTAAACAAACCTCATTTGCTTCCTTTGTTTGTTTGTTAGTATGCACAATACATAAAAGATAAACATTTATGAGAAGGGCTTGATTTCTGTAGAAGCAAATGAGGTACATGCTCCAAGACTTCAAAAGCACCTGTTGTATTTAAAACACAAAAATTTATATGCTTTTTTCAATTCTATGTTTTAAAAATTTTTTAAATTCTATATTTTATTCATATACTTGCTGTCCTGTTGGTAAAAAATCAGGCTGACAGCTTTAGGCCTGGTTTAAGCTGCAGAGAAGGCATGGATGGTTGTTGCTGTCTTTGTGGCACTGGGGCTCGAAATATTGTCCAGCCTAAAATCCTCCAAAAGATGGTGGAATGGGAGATCCTTAGATGCCCCTACTCTGGAGATTTTCCTTCAAAATTGGAATGAAGGTGGGCAAAACAATAAAATTTGTAGACTTTATCTGATGTTACTCTAACACAAGTGAGATAAATCACAACATTCAGACACTTAATTATTGAACTGATGACTAATGGTTAGGCAAAAAGTTACAAAGAACTAAAATCTTGGAAACAGATATTCGACAACACAAAACTTAGCTGCAATAAAATTTATCAACCTTTGAATTCAAAATTTATAGTAAAATCAATAAACAGTATATGTAATACATATCATTAAGATTTGATGTATGATGGAACAATATCTAATTTTAGCACGAATTCCATATAGAAAGAGTAAAAGTTTAACAACAAGATCAAAACATTTGAAGTTTTAGCTTAGTACAAATGTATTTAATTTTATTTTTTAAATTATTATTTTTTGAAAGTTTTATAGCCTTTTACTTAATGTGCATAGTACAGTAATAAATCTTTTCAAGCTGGTTACAGAGAGGCAATAAAAACTTCCTGACATCAAAATTATGCCAGGAAGTTAGATTAGCCAGATCTTTTAATAAGGCATAATTTTGATGCCAAGAAGTTAGATCAGACAGATCTTTAGGTTTTTTTTTTCCTACTAGGAGTATTGAATAATAGATGCCAGACTTAAATGACACTCGCAAAAAAAAGTCATTTAATGTTAATCTGGGGGGGGGATGTCTATTGTTCTTAACAAGGAATTGAAAATGCTTGTTACATCTTTAATTCATAGCAAGTGAACTAATATCCAGCAGCTACAAAATACTGTAATCAAAATATTTTGTGCACTACAACGTTCGAGGGCGATTCTGAATTTCGGAAATTTTCAGAATTTAGATCATCAGTTTAAATTCACTACGATGACATGTAGACATGGGAATATTGGAATGGACATGTAAACATGGGAATATTGGAATACAGTTTATGTTAAATAGTAATGCGCTAACCCCAACACGGCCGGCGTCAGAGCCGGTAAAATTTTGGAATTTAGAACAGCAAAAACTACAGATGGCAAAATTTTTAGAATTTAGGAGAGGTACTGGACAATAGAAATTAAAAGGGGCGAAATTTTTACAATTTATGGTGGTACGCTAGCCAGCAGAATTTAGACCCCGAAGAGATTGTATAAGGCAGAAAAATGATTATGATCTGGGGGGCCAATAAAATGCGTATATTTCCTGCTTCCCATAACTACTCAACGGCCCAAAGTTTGATCCTCGCCAATATCAATACAGTGTTACTCAACGTATTGTTTTGGCTACGGTGTCACGCCGCAGCTAGCAGGTGTTTGATTTGCAGAAATCTCAGTTAGTCGGGATAAACTTGCTCACCTGCTTCCTTTCGTATAATATTATATTCTCCATTCCTAGATTTTCTAAGGTAGGACTATTTTGCTTTATTTATTTATTTTTTGGCTGGAGGTCTGTTTAATAGATCATTCCGTTTATTGAATTCCGGATTTCGGACTTGGTACTGTAATAATGACGTTTTCAAGTATAAAAAGATGTAAGGCTGTTTCTTTGAATGTAAGTATTTCAGTATCTGACTTAACCACATCCATGAAAGATAAAATAATTTTTAGTCATAGGAGAAGAGATGCACACACATGCATATTTTTTAAATATGTTAACTAATTTAGATACAAAAAACTTTTTAAGACGTCCCCAGAAATATAAGACTTCTCAATAATTCCACATATAACATAAATCAGCTCTCGGGAAAAGTGAAAGACGTATCAATCAATATCAAGTGAATCATTTTCCCTCAATAAATTTAATGTTGGTCATATAAAAATCATGTTCGCATATTTAAATACCGAAATTCTTAGGCGCACTTCAGCCATGTCTGGTTTTATACAGTGGCAAAACAAAGAAATCACTTCGTTATCGAATTTTTTATGTATCCGATAAAAAGAAAGCCGCAAAAAGTGATAAAATTCTAACAAATCTGATGCCTAGAATGATCAGTGAACCTAAAATTATAGTCACGGTTCTCAGAAGTCCGACACGATTCCGTGCGTAAAGATGATTCATTCACCTATCGGAACTCATGCGGTGAGACGGAAAGGCGGCAGATAGCGTTTAAATTGGTGACCAAAAAAATCAATATAAAGGCAATTCTCTAATACAGAATAAACCTCAAACCAAAACACTTTTCAAAGCGATGTGTGCATATATAATATTGTTGCGTTTTACGGGTTCGTGGATTTGCGAGTATCCGATGAAAACACGATGCAGAACAGTAAAAAGCACAATTTATTTACAAGAATCACTATTTACAGCACAGTTCCAAAATTACCTTTAAAAGCGTCGAAAATCTACAATAAATACGCTGAAACAGTCAGCAACACAGCTCCAGGCTGTAACTGTAAAGGTAGCTTCACGGCAACACTAAACTTATAATAAACACCGTGGAACAATCACCAATACACTGTCAAGCTATACTGTAAAGGTAGCTTCACGGCAAAGCACTATCTCGATCGCTTTCCGTTCACAAAACTCTCGCGTAGCTTAGTACTCACAGTAAGCAGCTATTCTCACAACTCTCGCAACAATGCCGGCTCTCAGAAACGCAAGGGTTTATATAGCTTTTCTTTAAGTTCCACACGTTTCGAGAAATATCTCGACAGGAAGTTATTCTAGAAGCTTCCCGATTGGACCAAGGGATATCGCCAATTTGGTCGCCAAATGGGCAATAAAGTCGCCAATCTGGCAACCCTACCATACACTATTTTATGGCAACCCTAGTGCTATGCCGGAAAGCTTACATACAGGCGCAACCGCCGAATTTTTCGCAACAATATAAATTCAAAATAAAAGTAAATTAAAAAGGCCTATTGTAGCCGTTCCTCAATAAACACGAACGCCGGCTAGCTTTAAAAGTATTTATTAATAGAGCACACAGGAACGGGTACAAGGAAATATACATAAATATTAAACATATAACGGAACATTAAACATTGGAATTACAGACAGCTAATATATGACAACCTAACGTGTTCGCGGCTGGAGGTCGACTGACTTAGACTGTTCGTCTTCGCCGCTCGGTGGCGTTCAATATAATCCGGTTACGGTTAAATAGTTCTGTTACACTATGATTTTTAAATTGAATTTCTGTTCCTTGGAGATGGTATATGGAAAGTTTTCTTATTATAAGTTATTGGTTTATATATATATATATCAATGGGACCGGGTTCGAATCCCGGAGAAAGCATGAATCTCTTGGGCGCACAATATCTGTGCAAAGAAAAGACTGATTTTCTAGCTTGGGAATAACGCTATTGGATTACAAACAAATGTATTTCCTTTTTTCTTTTTCTTTTCCTTTTTTTTTTTTTTTTTTTTTTTTTTTATTTTTTTTTTACGAACAGTGATATATCGCTGATTTACTAAATGTATTAATTTAATGTAATGTTATTAAATGTATTAAGAGTATTTATTAAATAGAAATCAAAACACAAATATAGTTCCACCGTCTCAAACGCAACCCTGGCTGGCATTCTGCCAAAACACATGTTATTACATGCTGCGACGTGAAAGTCTCCTCATCTCCGGAAAGAGATATAGAGGGGGTAAAAAATGTCTCCATCATTCCCCACTATTTTGAGAATAATTCGGTCGGAATGGCGCGTGCGTGTTTGGTCGCGGATGAGGTGGTCGATCTATAGATAATATGCCTCTGAAGTGGGTTCCTCCTCCTGTAAATTAAAAATTACTAAAATAATAATAATATGTTTACGATTTTGCCTAATAAGAACACTGCCCTTCGAACACGAAAGCTAGTTAAAAATCAAGGCAATATTGATAACTTCAAATTTCGCTTCTATATGTTGCAGCTAAAGAGTATGGGTGGTATAGATGCTATTCCAACAGACATTACGTTTATAGCATCTTAAGAGAGATAAAGTATGTAGTATAAAAGGAAAAGAGAATTATTCTGAAAAACCGTGAATTGTCTATTTCATGAAGTGGAATATTCTAAAGAAATATAAGGTTAAGTTTGGTTATTTAAATATGGCACAGCACACAAGAGCCTATTACTTTAGAATAGGCACTAGGGTCATTTTCAACTCATCTGTCTTATCCTATAACCATGGTAATGAAATGACGAGTCCGCTGATTGATTTCTACTTTACTTCAATTTCCTTTAGTGTGTTTCATTCAGTGAAAACAGCATGAATAAAAGCTAATTTCAACTACAATCTCAAATGAGGCGGATAAAAGAAGTGCCAGCCGGTGAAGATGTGGTGCGATGGCACATAAGGAAGTATCGGAAGACCTTCAAGTATCAACGTTAAAGTAACATTGTAAGAAGGGAGTGCCTTCATGGAGGGCTTTGTAAGAAAAAGGTGGGTCGCATCCACGTTACACACGAAGAAACCACGAAACCAGCAAAAGTAAAAAAGAAAATATCCTGAATTATGAATTCATTTATTCTTCCCTAAAAAAACTGTAATCATATTCCAGTTATAGACAGAACTACTATTCTAATCACATTCACAAATGTTATTTTTTCAGTTCTTCGTATAATTGCAATCATAAGACTTGAAAAAAAAATTATAGTTTTTATGATAAGATTCTGAATTGTGTTGTATATTGAACATGTCTTATATAAAATGTGTGAAGCATATACCCAAGAAAATGTTTTTGGATCCAATTGCCATTTTAATTTTTACACTTAATTTATCCAACAGTCGAATTTCAAATAATCCGGGATATCGATGAAACCAATTAGTCGAGCGTTTACTGAATTTCAAAAATATTCCTGAAATTTTATGCATGCAGAAATACAAGAGTTATTTTGCGTAGTTTTTATTAGAAATTCCGAATAGTTTTGTTGTGGAATAATACTTGTAAAATTCTTTTAAGAAGTTCAGGTAAAATGATTTCTTAAACGATTAATGCTATATTAATATTGAGCAATCTATTTACATAATACTGAAGATAAATGAAGTATCTTGCATATCGTTTCAATTTATCACGAATTAAAAACAATACACACCTAAAGCAGGAGGTCTTAACCATGGGGGAGAGAATTTCACAGTTTCGGATGGGGGAGAGAATGCGATTAGCTTTTTATTTAGCTGTTAGGTATTTAGTTTATGAATATAAAAAACTACTTTTATTCAAACTTTGGTATTTACTAATATTTTCTATATTTTTTGTTGTTTAATTTATGAAACATGTTAGAAAATAATCTAAGTAAGTGCATAATCTGTATTTTTCAAATTTGGGAAAGGAAGGGTCTTCTAACAATGGTGAAAGGGGTGTATGAGCCAAAAAAGGTTGAGAACCACTGCCCTAGAGGTTTACTTCGAAGTGCTTAAGGGGAGCACTACGTATTTTAAGAAAGCCTGACCTGGGTCTCTTTCTTTCAGAAAGAATAAAAAATTTTCGGCATCGGCCAGTTACTTAAACAGATGAAACAAAATAAATAAAAAGGAAGTAAGATTGCACCATACATCGAAAAGGTAAGAATAAAAGTATACGGTAAGGCTTTTAAATTTTTTGACAGGTTTTTGGAGGATGTGGTTTGATTTTAAGGAAATTAATTTTCAAAGTTATACAAAATCAACGTAAATAGTTATAACATCTGTAGGTTTTTAATTAAAATTAAAGAATCAATTTAAAAATTTCCCACCTTCTGAATGGTGTATTACGAAATGTATTACAATAAGACTGCAAATGTGAAGGGCCGGGTTCACTACCGTTGAGTATCATTTCACAACATCAAACAATAAAACCCTTTACTGGTTTCAAAAAGGTTCAATGATGAAATTCTTAAAAAAAAAGGGGGGGAGGGAAAAAATGCGCTACGAGGAACTTACAAGACAAGTTCTGAAAGGTCAATGGCACAGCTAACTCACGAGTGATTACAGATTCCAGCTAACAAGAAGGCAGTTAGGGGGGAAAAAATCAAATTTTTATTACTACTCTTCTCAAAAGCCATCAGTAAATTCTGTTGATTACAACAAAAGCGAAACTCATAACAAGATTTACTCTTTTATTGTTTTAAAGCACAAAATGGAGCTCTTAGTTTAGAAATAAGATTTCGCACCGGTTCATTATAAACGGCGTATAACTTTTCAAATTGTACCACCAAATATTATCGTTCTGTATTATTTTTAAAGAAATTAAACAATGAAGAATCTGCATGTACGTATGTTCCTCGAAAAAAGAAGGTACAAACAGCTATCAAATTTTAAATAACGTACTCCTACACCCGAACATGCGCCTGAACGCCTGAACTTTGAATTTGTTTTATCATTAGACCAAAGGGGCGTTAGCCCAAAAGGGCTGTTATCCTCGAAACGCCATTTTGCGTGGTATCACTGTAAACGGCTATATCACTTTTCCAAATTGTTGCCGCCAAATATTATCGCTCTGTATTAAAGAAAATTAAATAACGAAAAATTTGTATGAATGTATACGTTTCTCGCACTGTGAAAAAAAAACGACACATAAAGCTATCAAATTTTGAATAAGTAGTCCTCCACTCGAATATGGGCATCTAGAAGTCCGAAACGTGAATTTCGAATTTGTTCTATGTAATTTGTATTTTATACGCACTTTCATTTAATTTTATTTACTTAATGTTGTCTGGCCATTAATAATTATTGTTAGTTTTGTTTCTTGGAAGTGGCAACAAAACAACTTACAGAATTAGCAAAAATACGTGCGTGTAGTAAGAAGACTTATTAAAAAAGAAAGTTTTGTTATTTACACAAGTGCGACATTTAATTAAGATCAAAACTTATTTTCAGCAATAAATGGATACTTTAAGAATATGTTCATTAGTCTCTAGAAGTACGTAGACTCTAGAACGGAACGGACTCTTAGAATACGTACTTCTAGAGACTGTTCCACTGGTAGCGTCATAGTTTATTTTGACGCATATGCGAACATATTGCCTATTTCATATTTTTTAAACTTCAACAAATTTTTGATTAAGACACTTCACGATTTCAAAGCAAGCAGTGGTTATACATTGTACGGAATAAAATAGTTTTACCTCCAGCGCGCGAGACTGTCTATCAGAAATTCTAAAAATATGCTGTTTTTAAATATTTTTAGCCCAAATCCTCTTAAAACGTGTATGTATGTGTAAATTAAAAAAAGGCCCCCTTTCAGATTTTATTTCATGTTATTTTTTTCCTTCACATTTTTTAAAACTTTAACGAATTTTTGATTAACAAACTCAATGATCTGAAAGCGAGAAAACATTTTTATCTCCAGCGGACGAGACTGCTGCCATTGGGGAAAATGTTAAAATATTTGTCTTTCAATTTTAATTAACAAACTCGGCTCTTTTAAACCAATGTGTTGCCGCGGCCGGAAATAAATACTTTTATCTTCGACGCGTCAGCTTGTTGCCATTAAGTCTTTTCTATTTTAAAATTTAATGTGGAAGGTTACTGAGTACTAAACTAAGCGACTTAAAAGCAATAAACACGGTTCTTAAGAATATTTTTTCTACTTTTTAATGTGACATTTAAATAATCAAGTATTAAAATATGAGATGTCTAATTAGAAAAATTCAGTATTTTTATGAAATTACACTAGCTGGACTCATTAAAACCACTACTTACTTTTTCCTTTTTGATAATTATTTACGACGGCTGGCCGCGCGAATGGCTAGTTTTTAAAGAAATAATATAATGAATATAAAAATATGTATGGCAACCTTTAACACTATATCGTGAATTCTGAAGATCTGCTGTTTTTAAATATTTTGAGATTTCGCTATTGAATTGAATTTTATGTGGTGTATGTGCGAAGTACATGAAACTCAATAAATACAGTTAATACATAAAAAGTTAATAATAAAAAGAGAAAAAAAAACTGTTAGCTCTCTTACTACGAAAAACTGAATACTGACATGATGAACGGAGAAAAGACTGAAATAATATAAAAGTGTTTGTCGACACTTAACATTGCGTTGGGAATTCTTAACATATACTGCAAGCTCAATTAGAGCGTTAAAAAAAAAAGAAGAAGAAGAAAAGTTTCAGATTTTAAATTACGTCCAAAAGGGCGTTTTTAACATTTTGTGTGATGCCTTTATTTATTAAATATCATTTCTTCGCACTTTTAAACCATAAAATTCAGTTAAAGAACAATATCGCAAAATAATTTTAAACTGAGCATATCTTTAGAATTTCCTATACATAGTCTCACGTGCTGGAGATGAAAATGCTTTTTCTGTACAACATTGCCATTGCTCGCCTTAAAATACTTAAGTGTGTTAATCAAAAATTGGTTAAAGTTTCACAAAATATGAAATCGGTAATAAAACAAATTCCCAATTTCAAATTTGGGATAAAAAATTCGTTAAAGTTTCACAAAATATGAAATCGGTAATAAAACAAATTCCCAATTTCAAATTTGGTCTTCCAGATGCCCATATTCGCAGCAGGATTACGTCATTCAAAAGTCGATGGCTCTAGGCACCGCCGTTTTATCACAATGCGAGAAACATACATACATTTATGCATATTCTTCATTATTTAATTTCTTTAAATATAATACAGGGCTGTAATATTTGGTAGCAACAGTTTGAAAAGTGAACCTACATTTAATGTTTCCTACGCAAAATTGCAAAACGAAAACAATAGTCCTTCAGGGACAAAGCCCTTTTAGACAAAAAACTTAACAAACCCTCTTGGGCCACCGTTAAAATCTGAAATCTTTCAGACGACAATAGCAATTATAAAATAGCAATGTTGCGTTACCTGAGGTAATATTTAAGAAAGGACACTTACAATGTTAAACAATTAATTTAACGTAAAGTAAGCAACGATCATGACTGGTTAATGATATGTAAAATAATTTTGAAATTCACAGAAACTATAGCGAACTTTACAAATTTAAGCATTAGAGGCACTCGATGAACTTTTGATGCGGTTGAGGGTAGGTAGGTGTGGTATATACCTACTTGCCTACATTGAATTTTAACTATTTAACTTTCCTTTTTAATTTAGTTTAAATAAAATGTCCCAAAATAAACAAGCGATGAGTTCCGGCCTGTAATGCAGTTAATTTTCGATGTTTAAACCGAATGATTAAGTAGAACTTGGCAATGAACAATTGATTAAAAGAGAAACATTGCTTTCTTTTACTTATTTTGAGCTTAATTAATTCCTAATAGCAATAATCAATTATTAGAGACAAAAAAGAGATATATATTACAAAACATGTTATTAAAATACTATTTATAATCTAGTCAGAATTTGCGGTCTACTTATTTCAACTATTAGAAATTAAAGCGATAAAACTCAGAGCTATAGCTAGGATTTTCAGCGCCCGGGGAGAACTGAAGGTCTCGCACCCCTCTTGTTTGCCAAGAATGGAACCATTTCATTCTAGAAATTCGTAACATCCGTTCGGCGCCCCCTGGATACTGCGCCCGGGGACAGATATTCCCTCCTGCCTCCCCTCTAGCTATGCACTTGAGAAAACTACAAATACTAATAGAAAATTACTTAAATTAGTATCATTCAGTCCTATAAATAAGAACAATTTAAGAATCACCATGAATATTTTGATGTTCTGCACTTGATTACCTGCGTGGGGAATAAAAGTACCTATGCAATTTTACAAAAAGCACCTGACTGCTCCACATTTTTTTAATCTTTTTATTTATTTATTTATTATGAAACTATAACAAGCATGTATGAAAAAAACCGCAAATCCTTCAAAACAAGATACGAAGTACTCGATTC
>KK117255.1:76534-114109 GCA_000611955.2 Stegodyphus mimosarum
CATTTTTAACCTGAGACTGTCAAATCATCATTATGATTTAACAGAAGCAAAAATTATTTTTCTTTTTGGTAACAAATCTTTGCCCAGAAACAAAGCGTTCCCACTATTCTGCTAGAGTAAATGCAGCTTTGTTTGGACAGCTGAATCAAAGCACAAAACCACAAAAGTATGGCATTCAAAAATACGTAAAATGCTATAATACTCAAGGCCATAATGAAATAAAAAATGCTTTTGTACAGAAAAAATAAGAAACTTCCATAACCTCTAGAATTCAAAATTTATTCTCTAATTTAAAAAATTAGTGATTCACAAAAATCCCTGTTTCTACACGCATTTAACACTTCTTTTATGGAGGGGGAGGGATGGAATTTCTATTAACAGCTAAAATAAACTGAAAATTTATTTGACGATGTAATATCAACAAGAACATTACTTATAAATAATCCAAATTAGAAAATGAATTGTTCACTTAATGAATCAATTGTTCATTGTCAAGTTCTACTTAATCATTCGATTTAAAGACGGAAAATTAACTGCATTGCAGACCGGGACTCATTGCTTGTTTATTTTGGGACAGCCAGTTTCTGTTTTACAAATTCTTTTTCTGATGTTATTATCAAGGTATGCTATCTTTCAAATAGTGTGTCTATATTAAAACTTCACAATCTAAAAAGTAAATATTTAGCGTGCTTTTTCTGCGCAAAAAGCACTGTTCGTGCTGAACATTTCGTCAACACCACTAGAAGATTCGGGGTGAATCTGTAGCCTCGCCCGACCTGAACATGAAATTTTACAATAAGCCGGCTATTTCCCTAATACATCCCAACAGCAATGGAAGAAAATATGCCTTTACAAGTACAAGCAGTTTTTACAAGAACAGGTGAGAGGAAAAGATATCAACTGACACATACAAAAAAAGACAATGATTGGAAAAAAAATAATATTTAGTAATACGGCCATTTTCATCATAATAAAACAAACATTTTTTCAGAGCGATAACATTCAGCTATATATTAAAAATATTTGGAAAACATCAAATTTTCCTTTAATTTTGCTTACGTTCATACTCAATCAATTTGGCAAATACGTTCTTTAAAAGAAATGATTTAGTTCATGGAATGTATTTACACAGAGAAATATACTTCATAATTCAGCGACACTGAAACGCATAAAATTTTTTAATGTGAAAACTTAGCAGCAAATTCTTGTCTAACACAAGAACGAAATTCACTATGCATTTTTTTTCAGGCTTTACTTATTTAAGGGGGGGGGGACTGAAAGGTTTCATATTTTAAATTACGTCCAAAGGGGCGTTTTTTTTAATTTTGTGTGTTATTTTTACTTATTAAATATCATGTTCTTCGCACTTAAACCATAAAATTCAGTTTAACAGTAATATCGCAGATAATTTTAAAATGAGTCGTATCTTTAGAATTTCTGATACACAGTTCCGCGCGCTTTGGATAAAAAGGTCTCCCCCCCGTAGAGTGTTAACATTGCTCGCTTTTAAATCGTTTGAGTTTCTTTACCAAAAATTTGTTAAAGTTTTACAAAATATGAAATAGATAATAAAACAAATTCCAAATCGGGCTTCCAGATGCGCATATTCGGGTGGAAACGTACGTTATTCAAAACTGGATGGCTCTAGGTACCGTTGTTATATCACATTTGAAGAAATATACATACATTCATGCAGATTCTTCATTATTTAATTTCTTTAAATATAATACAGGGCTGCAATATTTTGTGGCAACAGTTTGAAAAGTGGTTCAAACTTTTAATGTTTCCGACGCAAAATCGCAAAACGAAAACAATAGTTCTTCAGGGACAAAGCCCCTTCGAACCGTTGATCATAAATGATCCCCTTTTAAAACTTCATCCAGCTCCAGCGGGTCAATACAGACACCGTTGGGGCCTCTGGGTTGTATCATCGTTATCTTTTCCTGCTTATGCGGATTAATTTAATACACTAAAGCCCGCCAATTACTTCATGCATTTCTTCTCAGAATGCAACTCTGAAGGAAAAATATGAAAAGTACGGGGTCACAGATCATTTTCAAAAGTAATCGCTCTTAATACGAAGCAGAATTTTAACTAACGCACTGCAAGAACTTTTTTTGCTTCCACTAATTTCTTTATGAATGGGAAAAAACTTTGCGTCACATGTAACTAGGTTTCTTTTTTTCTTTTTTTTTTTTTTTCAAACATCACTGATATACGGACAAGTGCTTCTCTTAACTTTTTAACTTCTCTTAACTTTTAAGTGAGAGAAATAGAATGAAAATTTTTGTGTGACTTTATTGTAATGATGCTTACAAGTCGCGGTATTAAACATATTCATTCTCAGGGAAAACGATTAGTTATGTTTTTAACATGTATTTAAAAATATCATACCCATATTTTGCAGTCTTTTCAATTTACATTTTAACCACAAAACAGGAAACAACGATTTCATTAATTAATGTTTCTTAATATTAAACCTAAGGCCCACCAGCGGCCGAGCGGTAAAGACGCTGAACACTGGTAGTTCGGTCCGAGGTTTCGAATCCCGCGAACGGGCTGGCTGCATGGGCGTTTTCGTGGTTTTCCCCATGTGTAACGTGTATACGAGCCAGTTTCCCTTAGAAAGTCCTCCACGAAGGCATCCCTCGCTTTAGGCAGATGGCCCTCGTGTGCTTTACCATAATCGAATAACTTAACCTAACCTTACCTAATATCAAATCTATTAGAAAAACAGACTAGTGCACATGCAAAAGAAACATCATCACATCATAGTGGAAAGTAGACGATATTTTCTTAAAACTTCCTAAATAAGCCTAATCCGTAAATCTCATTATCTAATCGAATTCACATGTTTACACAGTCAAACAAAAATGGTATAACGAGATCTCGTGAATATAATTTTCGTATTATATACAATAACTAAATTATATAATGGATGAGAAGCGTAATAAAACTTATCAGGCTTTCAGAAATGTGATCAAGAATGCAGAATGTACTGACCTACGTTTTTTACTTTTAAAATTTTGTACATAAAATATTGTTTAGATAAGAAAATGCAGAGAAGAAACAGTGACTAATGATGCGAAAACCCGTGTCACTCAAAAGTCATAGGTTATATGATAACCACGCATTAGTGACCATGAACTAATAATTCATACGGCCATCAACTTTTAAATGAGGTCGATGATTATATGATTAAATAACTCCACGATCATTTAAGAATCAAAATATCTTCAGAATGATGTCATAAGATTTCGATCAAAGAATAACACAACTTGAAAGATTTAGCTTCTAGGAATGCAGGAAATTATTAAGCAATTGCATTAACATAAAATGCATTGGAATTTTTATACTCCGTTTTTCAAATTTTATATTTAAAGGTTAAACATTTTACATAATTTAGAAAATTAATCACACAATTTGATTATGTTATTAAAACGAACTCATTTTTTGCTGCAGGTAATCATCGGGTGTATATGCAAGAAATAATCTTCGCCTTCCCCACAAAAAACTAAACTACGCACTAAATTTTTTAAAGCAATAATTATTTATAATATTTTCTGTAGTTTATAAAAGTGAAAGAAATCAACAATTTAAGGTCAGTCACAATTAATTTTGGTGCTCTAACCTTTTGATTTGAACAACATGTTACACATCTAATTATTTTTTCTAACCACATAATTTAGCATACGAGTTAAGATAAACTAGATTGAATTATTCAGTTAATGCAACGCACATACAGACAAGACTACCAGTCAATGCTTGTTTCAAATCTGATCGACAGTACCAATAGTAAACGTTAAATAATAGTTTTAGACAAATAAACTGATTGAATATTTAGTTCATACAAAAATTTTAAGGATTTTTTACACTTAAATGCATGTCTCTAAACTGGACTCGTGTCGAAAAGGAGAAAGATAAATTAACTAGTTCAAAAACTGAATAACTGCAGAAAAAATACGGTTATTAGTTACCTGCAAAATAAAAAAACTGTAATACATGACATTTAGCATGCAGTATCCAAAGTAATAAATGTACTGCGCCAAAAAAAAAAAAAAAATCTATATCTCTCGGCCCGATGGGCCAATTGACAAAATTCAAATTACGTTTTTCATGTCTTGAAAACATGCCTTAAGATATATATTAGATTTATATATACAGTATTGTTTTAACGTAGGTATTTTGACACAAAATCGGACTTTTTCTGAAATAACATAGCAATTTTTTTCTTGTACTTCGATTCTACAGCTCAGATTATGCCTAGACATTAATTTTTTTAATATTCGGTGAGAAATTTATACAGAAATTTCAAAATTTATCCTGCCGTATTTTTTTTCCTCCCCCCAGCTTGCGCCAAGAATAATTTACTTGGCGAACTTCTTAATTTATGGCAACCTATTTTCCTTTCCTTTTATCCATTGTAATTATATTCCGTTCACTTTTTAATCCTTTGAAAGGTACAGCATTACAATTATTTTTTTTACATTTCAAAATACCACGATTATATCATTTTAATATGAAACTGGAAAAATTCAAAATTTCTTTTATCTCAGTAACATCTTCCTGCAAAATTGCTGCTTTCAGTAGAATTAATTTTATATAACACCATTTTTATTTCTGAAATAATGAATAATGCTTTTCGAACCCGAAATGAAGCTATTAAATCCAAAACTCTTTGAACTGACCGCTTTTAAAAAACAGCGATACTGAAAAGTTCATATTCAGAACTTGCATATTTGGAAAGTATTATTTATTTCTATATAATAATATTATACATTCAAATTCAGAAAATATGAAACATTCAATTAAAAACAAATGCGTAGAGAAAGGCAAACAGCGTAAAAAAGCCTTTACAATAAATGCTGGACCAGGGCAAAGTCTGATTCTAATTCCCTGCAGTGACCAGGTTAATATATTTTTACTCATTTCTCTTCCCACTTTGACAACGTCTGTAATAGTATTCAAAATTCATAGACTATTCATATTCGTTCGATTATACACAGTAAAGGTACGGACATAGGTTGATATAATACAATAAGTATACCAAATACAATAAGTATACCATAATGCTGTCACGGCAACACGCATGATTGTTCAACGGTGCAGGAAAGTATTAAAAAAAAACAGAGTTTGCAAGACTGAACAAAAAGGAAGTCTAATAAATGGCATAGTCCTCGCTAACTATCATGCAGCTCCCAAAGCATGATTTTATACTGGAAGTGAAACAGTTCATGAACGAATCCTTATAGCAGTCAATCGCATTTCAACAGTAACGCTGTTTTCAGGTCCACCCTGAAAAGGGAAAGACGAGTTGCTGTTGCTCTCACAGGAGCATTCCAGAGCTGTTCTGTAGAGTTTAGGACTGACTGGCCGATCCAACCGGTTAATACCCTCACTTTCCAGAAAATCATCAATCAGATTAGCTCTATATGGACGAAAACTGTCATCTATAAAGATCCAACATTATGCCTGCTAGATCATCAATACCAGTCTTTTCTCGGATCTTGGAGGACAGACAGCTGGTCCCAAACTCTCTACACATGAAGGTACGTCGAACGCTTGATTTAAAATTGATTGTTAAACAGGTATCACATTTACAACCTACCCTACACAGTGCATCGAAAGAAACGTTTTCTCGAATTTTCATTTTCGGGATATCTAACTGGTTCACTTATTTGAAGACTTTGGGGGAAAACTACATAAGGACTATATATGGTCACAAATTCCTTACTTCACAGGGACATAAATTTAAGCCACGCATTTTCATCTCGAATCTAAAATGTCTCGCACAGGTAGACGGGACACTGGTTCCGGTGAAACATGTTTCAGCTGGGAACCTCTAATGATAGGCGCAGGAGAAGCTAAAAAGCTTTTCTTAAGCCTCATGCGTCGTTTGATGCGATAACCCTGTTATGTGCACCATGCTTAAGGACTGTCGCCTGCAGGACGCAGACTGCTCGTCTTTTTGCAAATAGACTAAGCTGATCTTAAGTCACCTAAGTGTTACAGACCTTAGAGGTCTTTTCAGAGAATCAGTTGACCGGCAGTTCATTTTTATGAACGACAATATTTGTCTACATATGGCTAATCTGGTGAATAATTTTCTGGAAAACTGTGTATATATTAACCGGATGGACTGGCCATCTACAACTCAACCTACGCCGCCGAGTCCAAACCGGCATACCAGACCTACGTACGCCGATGAGTCTGTGCACCATGATTGTTATTTAGATATAGGTTGATATATATATTTGTTATATCAACCTATGCTTATACAGAATTCCATTAAAAATCTGCCCATTACTTCTGAAGATAATCGACAGCTGTGAACGCTTTCTTGATTTTGGACACCAGTGTATATAACGAATCGGAATACGTAAATGAACAATAAATTTTAAACTGTATGATAACCATTATTTTACTTCAATTTCGATTTTTCAGATATTCAGGCCATTGTCCATTCTTTTCATGCTCATACTTTTGCGCAAAGTAAATAAGGAAAATAGAATAATCAATATAAAAATAAATAGCTAATTTTACACAATTTGCAAATTATTAATTACACTTAACAAAAATACAAATCGTTAATTATACTTAACAACGATATTAACATACAACGGTATTCAAATACGATTAAACAAAATACAACTGCCTCGCGATCATAAAAGCTATGATTTAAACATGTTTCGTACCCACACTTGTAGGATTTGCTGAAGACACAATGCCTTAAACCACTTGACAGATCCGAGATGCCTCAAACAAAAATGAATATACGCATTTCCTGTATGAAATTACCTCGAGAACCCTTCCCTGCCTTTCAAAATGAAATTAATTTATTCTTGTCCCAACTAAAGTGCACAAAGAGAATCCCAGGAAAAATCCAATTCAGAAAGAGTTGTAAATGTGCTAAACAATTTATTCACAACATGTAAAAAAAAATGTTAAGAGAAAAAGAATAACATAGCTCAATGAGAAGCTTTGTCTTTCTATTGATATTACGGAAAATAACTTTTAATTTATGCAGTTTGTACGATTCTTTAAGACGACAATGAACAGAATTAAGCATAAAAAATGTCTACATTAATAATTCTACTATTTCCGTCTTGGAGACCCTGCTAAAACAAAGCTTTGACGTCACAATAGAAATTTTTTGAGAGGGAAAAGGAAATGTTTTAAGCTTTCCGTGCGAAAGAAACGCAAATAAAAGCAATTTCATGTTTTATTTTATTATTTAATTTTTTTTTAAATAATAACATTCTACAGTAAAAATGTTCGCACATAGGATTTTTAAGATGGAAAATTCCACTGCAATGCACAGTATGATGAATCAGATATGCATATCTGAATAACCATAATATATGTCACATTAAGTTAGTGAAAGGATGGTTAAAAATGTTCAAGAACGAATTATTCTGCTTTTTGAAAGTAACATTCAGACAAACACAATTCGCACTGTATTCTTTTTATAACCAAAGAAATGGAGTAAACATATGAATTTCGTTGACCTAAGGATATAAGTACACATAATTTCGAAAATTTAGGTTAAAGATTTGTATTTAATTTAAATACAAGAAAAAAAATCCGTTTAGATCCTCAACAGATATTACATTAATAGCCAATGCAAATTTATTGGTGACTAATGCTAAACTAAACAGAAGAAATGAAAACCGAGTAAGAACAAATTTAATTTTTATGAGCTACAATAATAAATAGCTTATATTATGAATACGCAGTTATCCAAAGGATGATTTTTTTATGCCATGTAGTTTAAACATAATGTGACAAGTTATTCTAAACGTTATACATAATAAATCGTAATCGTGACAGAGAATATACAACAGCACATAACGAATACAAATAAATGAAATTTACACGCTTCTGGAGACCGCAAACATTTTATAAGTAAGAAAACGAGGTAAAGTTAGAAGAATTTGAAAAACTTATAAAAGCATTATTAACGTTAAAAGAATTTCAAAGATGTTAAAAAGGATTTAATGTTTATAATATTTATTTTAAAAAAATACTAATATCCGGATGATTAAAATCATTCAATATAAGTAACACATATCTGGGTCACGGTTCGACTCCCGGATTTGGTCTTAGCATGCTCCTACATATTGTTGCGTTCTACGGGTTCGTGGATTTGAGAGTATCCAATGAAAACACGATGCAGAACAATAAAAAGCACAATTTATTTACAAGAATCACTGTTTACAGCACAGTTCCAAAATTACCTTTAAAAGCATCGAAAATCTACAATAAATACGCTGAAACAGTCAGCAACACAGCTCCAGGCTGTAACTGTAAAGGTAGCTTCACGGCAACACTAAACTTATAATAAACACCGTGGAACAATCACCAATACACTGTCAAGCTATACTGTAAAGGTAGCTTCACGGCAAAGCACTATCTCGATCGCTTTCCGTTCACAAAACTCTCGCGTAGCTTAGTACTCACAGTAAGCAGCTATTCTCACAACTCTCGCAACAATGCCGGCTCTCAGAAACGCAAGGGTTTATATAGCTTTTCTTTAAGTTCCACACGTTTCGAGAAATATCTCGACAAGAAGTTATTCTAGAAGCTTCCCGATTGGACCATGGGATATCGCCAATTTGGTCGCCAAATGGGCGATAAAGTTGCCAATCTGGCAACCCTCCCATACACTATTTTATGGCAACTCTAGTGCTATGCCGGAAAGCTTACATACAGGCGCAACCGCCGAATTTTTCGCAAAAATATGAAATTAACAAAAGCCACTTTTCTTTAAAAATCATCGAAGTTACCTTGCACAAAGACGACTTCGTCGAATAAATAGATTTCAAGTCAAATAAAAATTTATTTTCCATTCGAACGACTTTACTTCTTGGAGAGGAATCAAATAGTGAAAAAGAAACACACACTTCAAATTTAAATAAATAACTACTAGACATTTGTTATAAGTATTTTAAATTTGTTGACATAAACGGTAGTATTTGAACGTTTCCCCTCATTTTGACTGTATACTAAATATCAATTTAAGTAATGACGTTCTTCTTTGTACGAAAATTATTACTAATTTCAATAACTTTTGGGCGGATTAACAATATGAAAAAAAACTGATATTTCTTAAATGAGCTCATTTTTTCAGGAAGTATTACAAAAAATACATAATACATTCTCAAAATCACTATTTCCTAGATAGTACTAAAAAACATTTCTTAAAATGTTCCTTCACTATAATTTTTACAGACTCTGCTACTATATAAATCGGACTAAAATATCGCTAGAGATAATATACTAGATTGATTTATCTGGTACATCCTTTAAGACTGGACTAGAAAACTAATAATGGGCTACAACAAAACAATATAGCCCCACTTAAAATGTACTCTTTAAAAAAATTCCTACAATTAAAGATTGAATTTTGCCTATAATTAAAAGACAGCCCATATTTCATAATAATTTCCAGGTTTAATAGGTAAGTGTTTCATACGTATCAAAATGATGATTATTAAGTGAAAAATATCAGGCTAGGAATTTACAATTATTAAATTACAGAACATTGCTTAATTGAAACACAAAAAAATAATAATACATTACTGAATTCGAAAAAGTCTTCTTATACATAATTTTGAGTTCAACTTTTTCTCCTTCTTCAGATGTAAATGCACATTTCATTCAAAATGAAATCGAATGATCTTGGTATACATACATTTATAGCATGTAATAATGGATAGGGAAATTTCTTCTAGAAGATGATTTTTTATGTACTGCTCGTCAGATGAATATAGCTGCATAACTGTTCGTAAGTGCGGCGGGGAAGGGAGGTGACAAAAGATCATTTACGGTTTTATATAATATAGATATGCACATGCAGCAACACATACATTTATTTAACATCGTTACATGCAGTTCTTTCAATTCTGAATTCCCGTGCTTAAAATTACACTTAAGATTAAAAACTAATATTTACAATTTAAATTTTCCCCAAGATACATGTCTAAACTCATGTCTTATTATACAAAAATGCAATAACCTAGTTTTCATTTTCCTTTACAAAGAAGCCACGAGGTAATTAACAGCCAGCTAGTTTTCCTTTCCTCAATTCCCATTTGTTTACTTTATTTACAATATCCAGCGCTCTTTATTTTGGTCTTATTCGCATTTAACCACTCGCAAAACTACAATCTAATTGTTAAATAAATTAAAATACTGATGCGTGCGTACGGGTTCGTAACAGATTGAATGCACAAGTTCGATAAAAAGTTAGTAAAATTTATTCTTATCACAAGAAATAAAACAAAACGCTGGATTTTTCCTCAAAGATATTCGTACAATATCACAGTATCATGCAATGTAATCAGTAGCTATATTTTAAGCCATTAAAACGTTTAACGAAACTCAATCCAAAGCGCAGAGAAAGCTAGTCCGATCTCACCGCGAATTCGCTAAAATCAACAACAGCTCACTAAAACAGCAACTAATAAACAACTAACTGAGCTGATATGTTTTTCTCCGGCTTTTACATCTTTCAGTCGCGAGAGAGATTTCTAGCAATTTCTGGAAAGCAAAAAGAGTAGAATTACGGTTACAGGTAACATAGTGGTCAATTACATTTATTCAAATTAAATATCAATTACGGAGATAAACTTTTATTCAATGCGAGTGCTCTGGTATTTTTACTTTTCCGGCGTAGCTTTTTTCTTAAAATATGCCACGCGCTGCATTGCACGGGGAAATAAAACAATTTTTAATTATAATTTTATTAGAAATATCTAAATGCAAAATTCGTAACAATACATATCAATATAGAAAAGCATTAATTCACTGAATAACCTTTTCGAGCATTACGTTTTCATAAATTTGGTAACACTCTCATTTTGGAAGAAATTCAAAAAATTGGTATTAAAAATATCTTAACATACACGTTATCATAGAATGCCTTTTAAAAGAAAAAGAGAGAGACAGTAAAGGACATTTTTATCAACATGCGATTTTATGGTACTTGCATTAAATTAGACAATCAATTCCAAAGATGAATTTGATTTCCACGATCAGGTGTTCAAATATTGGCACATGTTTGAAAACTGCAATTCTGATCTCCGCCTAGACCCTCTGGATGACGGTCATTGTTGAAATTCCTACGGAACATAAATATAACGTTGCAAAGGAAATCAAAACTCTTAAACCCTGTTAGCTGTGGGGGAATAATTCCAGGTTAGCCCAGTGTTTAAAACTGCATACGAAAAAAGCATATATTTTTCAAGATGAAAATAAACCATTTTTGGGAGCTGAAAATGTTGATGAAAGTTCGGCACCCACCCCTCTTAATTTAGCTCTCCTGCTACTCTTCTGAAAATACCTGTTGAAATGAAAAATAAAATGCGATAAATAGTCAATAAAAAGGAATTCAGTCTTCATTCAGGAATTTGCTCAATATTACACCACCGATCCAAGGCACATGGCATAGCTCGAACGAGTACCCATGAAGCAAAATTTGGAAGTCATTGCTTTGGAAGATATACACTCATTGCCATAAAAATTTGCGCATCAAGAAAGAGCTGTCAGAATGAAACGAAATTTTATATATGTAAGTACTAGTACTTTGATATAAGTAAGTGATTGGAAAAATCAACGAAAAAAGGATCGTTTACTGCAAGAAAAATTACACATGAACGGAAGTTTTAGTACTCTGTTGGACCACCTCTAGCGCGAATGCACGATGCGATCCGAGCGGGCATTGAGTCATACAAGTTCTGTATGGTGTCCTGAGACATGTCTTTCCACAGTTGCCGTAAACGCGCCTCTAGTTCGACCAATCTCGTAAGCTGTCCAACTTGCCGTCCCAAATGATACCAGATATGCTCGATTGGTGACAAATTTGGGGATCGAGCAGGCAGGTAAGGGTGTTAATGTGGCGGAGGCAGTCTTGTGAGATTCGTACTGTGTGTGGCCGAGCACTGTCTTGTTGAAAACAAGCTCCTGGGAGCCCTGCCAAAAATGGCAACACATGTGACTGAAGGATGTCATGGACTTACCGCTCGCCTGTCATTGTGCCATGGATCAATATTAGGGGTGAATGTGCATCGTAAGCAATGGCACCCCATACCATCACACTAACTGTGGGAACGGTGTGTCGCTGCAAAGCGAAGGCAGGATTGAAGCGTTCACCACGAGGCCTCCACACACGAACACAATTGTCATCACTGGTCAAACTGAATCTAGATTCGTCGCTGAAGACGACTTCCATTTCGTTAAAGTCCAATCCTGTCGTGCGTGACACCACTCCAAACGGAGGCGTCAGTGGGCGGGTGTCATTGGCAGCAGACGTAATGGGCGCTGCGATGCCAGATATCTTTCAACTAGGCACCTTGCGATAGTTCGGGAAGACACAGGGGCCCGTAATGAAGCTGCTGCATGTGTCTGGATAGCGTCCAATGAGGCAGTATGCACGTCGTATGAAGTGACGGTTTTCTGGACGATTGGTCTAACGAGGGCATCCTGAGCCTCGTCGCCGCGTAAATGACGTCTCTTCTATCCACCGATTCCAACAAGTCCTCACAGTGATATCAGAACGGCCTACCTGACGAGCTATTCGCCGAGCTGATCACCCAGGTTCCATTATCCGTATGATTCTTCTCCTCTCCAACTCTGACAGCTGCTGATGTCGGCTTCAATGGCGGCGTAACGGAACGTCTACCTCAGCGTTTCCTTAGCAAAAGTTCAAGTACACTCAAACAAGAGCTGCTTACCTGTTTTATTCTCCACGAAGAACGAAGTTCAACGCCCTCTAGTGGCATCACGCAATGCACAATCACGCTGCACTTCTAATCATTTGCATATCCACCCGACATGTACTTTCATGCCACGTTTCGTTAAGATCCCACAATTATTTCTTGTTGCGCAAATTTTTATCGCAATGAATGTACGTAGGTTATTCGGAAAGTAAGGTCCAATTTCTTATAAATCATAAGACATCACAGACTTTTTTTGAAAAACCTTTCTTGATTTAATCCATTAAATGTTTCTGTATTTTTCTACTTAGTTTCCATATTTGTTTAAACATTTGTCATAACTTTCTATAAGCTTTTGTATGTATAAGACATAGACGTCTGCCGCCTGTGAGGATAAAAAGTTTTTAACTGTTTCTTTCACCTTGTCATCTGAAGCGAAGCGTTTGCCGCCAAAAAATACCTTTGGGTAGCGAAACAAGCGAAAATCACTAGGTGCCAAGTCTGTACTGTACGGTGCGTGGTCAATCTGTTCTCATGATGAAATTTTCGGTATGAATAGCAGAGTGGGGTCTGGCATTGTCACGCAGCAACAAAACTTCAGACGTCAGAAGATTCTGCATTGCTACGTTTAGTCAGGGTAGCGCAGTAAGCGGCTGCTGTCCCTTGCTGCACAAATTTGACTAAGAAGACTCCATGTCTATCCCAAAACAAGGCTGCCATAACCTTGCGTTTTGAGATTGTCTGGGTGACATTAACTCTGACAGGTGATGCCATTCCATTGACTAACGCTAGACTCTGGAGCCAAGTCAGAAACCGATGTCTGGTTTCCTGTGAAATCCTCTATAAAAATTGATCACTGCCCTATGATATCGATTCAAAAAATCAAGAACACAAGCCATTCTTTTCATATGCCAGCCTGGAAAGTCAACGTGCGCACAATTTGCGAAATTGTAATTTTTCAGAGACAAGTTCGTGCAAAGTTGTTCTATCCACATTCGAAGATTTCAATGCTAAAGCTGAAATTGTGAACTGCCGGTCTTCACGAATCTTTTCGTCCACGGCATTGGCGAAATCATCTGTGATCCCTGATGTTCGGCCTGGTAGCGGTTTATCGTGGACATTTTCCCGTCAGTCCTTGAAAACTTTCACCCACTTACGAACTCTGGGCCCATACACGTCGCTTATCTGTCAATGAATTTCTGCTGCTGAAACATTTCTTGCTGTCAAAAACCGAAACACTGACCGTATTTCACAGTCGCAGGCTGATCAATTGTTTTAAGCATTTTTAACTGACATTATGCACAGCACACTGCAACAATACGAATACAAATGCCGTCGTTTGACGAGCTATGTAGTTAGTGTGCATGCGCGTTTCAGTGTTCGCTTGACATTCGATTAGCTGCGGTGAAGTTTCCGAATAACCCTCGTATTTCTAAAGATCACTGAATAACCATGAACACATTTCACTTATTAGATAAATGATAATAAACATTAAATTTGGAAAATAATACTGATCGAATAATCATTTGGATGATTCTGCTTACATGAATCGGTTTCAAAATTAATATTACACTGCATGAATTGAATGAAGAAGCTTTAATCATAAGTAATGTTATGAGGTTGTTAAAGTTTAAAGATACCTGCATTCAGGAGAGTTCTTCCTGCCTACAAATGATTAACAGATTCAATCAGGTGCGCAGAATACATAATAGCCTGCAATCTAAAAATATATCGGATTTGATTTTTGCAGAGAATAAAACAAAAACCTAAAATAAAAAAGGACAGCTAAGCACCGATCAAAATAATAAGTAATATTATTATGATTATAGTAACACAGTATTAAGATAACACACTGTAAAATTTCTATCGCATTTCGAATTCATACTTGATTTAAAAGAAACAAAGAGACGTAAAAATTAAGAAGAAACAAGTCCCGATGTAATAAATAGTACTTCTATCTCCGTGTAAGGCACATATTTAAATTTACATGCATATTCATTCGAATAAAGAACTCTGATAGAATGTTAAGTTAGTTAGAAGCCTCGAGCTAAACGACGATCCAAAGCTTTTGAATTCCTCTATACTGACCTAGTTTGCAACGAACACCAATAAAGAATCTAATTTCGGCATGGAAGCTTTATTTAAGAAAAAAATTTCCTTTGAATGATGTGCTGTTTTCTGTATGGCAACCCCAAAAGCAATGCAATCAAGCCCTAGGGCTAAGTTGTTAATAATTGCTTCCGAAGTGGAAGCTAATTTCACTCCTCGATGATGATGATGGCGATTCACTCAGCGAAACTCTGCTATGGCCTTGACATTATTCACAGAGCGGGATGTTGATATATATTTTCCAGCCACTGCCTCTAGGATCCTAAATTTTTGCAACTAGTCTGCGGATATGACAACACACATGAAGTCAATGTTCACAAATAATGTCTCTGGCAAGTTACAATAAAGTAAAAAAACTCAAGTTTACGCTTCAATAGACAAAACATTACGGATGTACCGCAGAACTTTTCCTGATAAGATTGGGATAAATGGGTGAGAAAGGAAAAGTCTGATGCACATTTAAAGCTGAGATAAAATAGAAAAAACAGGTCTGAAATAACACGAAGAAGAAAATAACACGTCCAAAGAATGCAATATTCAAGGTTTAAAAAAAAAAATTGCAACAAGATGATCATTATTTTACTTAAATCTCACGGCAAATTTATTTTATTTATTTTTTAATCTTCACATTAAGAAGACCTCCTTACAGCGCAGTAAATAAATCCCTTGAAAATACTGCGTTGTGGAAAATCATATTATAGGAAACACCAACTTACTACAAAAACTGGGATTCGGTTCGAAAGCCTTTTATGGCGTAACATTTTCGTCAATTTTTAAATTTAAGCAAATAAAACATTTCATAATAAAAAATTTAACATCATATAAAAACTAAAAAGATTATGATTTCAAATCAAAATAAAAAAAGAAACATAATATTATACTCATAAATTTATTCCTCACCGTCGCTTATTATAGTTGTTCGAGAATGTTTTCTAACCTTGTTTCATCAACAAGTTCCACTGCACTTCCGGTAGGTTTAGGTTTTAAACAATCTGTCATTAGAGATTGTTTGGTCTTGCTTTGCAAATCTTTATAAGTTTCTTGATAGGCAGATAAGCAATTCTGAAGTTTTTTTTTTAAATAGTTCCTCTCTCACCGGCAGAAGATCGTTCTCTACAGAGTCAGATTTCATCTGTTTCGCCATGTCCAAACATTTTTCTATACCTTTCAAAATGAAGTTCTTTGTTTTTTCATTGGAAAAATTGTCAGAATAATCTTCAATCGGTAATGTTTGGGATATAACTGTTACCAAAACTGCTTCATTTATTTCATTTACCATAACTAATTCTAGAATATCATAACAGTTATTTCAGTGAATCCATCACTTCCTATTTCATGTGGAATGCTTACTGTGTTGTTATACTCACGCTGAATTGGTTCAACAACATTTTCTTGACTGACCGTTTCAAATAAACCTTTCCGAGATGCATTTAGAGTCGTTTGGCTCATTTCTTTTACGGACGAACCGATAATTTCTACACAAGTTAAAACCGAAAATTGTTTCCAAACTTCACTAACTCTAATAGCGGTAGAATATATTTTCTCCAAAATTAATTCACATGATTTACGGATATAGTATGATTTAAAAGTCGCTATGATTCCTTGATCTGCGTTGTAAGAAAATTTCTGAGTTTTTCCAAATGCATTGGAGATACCGCGTTGACCTGTAGATACGAACACAATATTTATTTAAAACTTTCCTACGCCTTCTTTCCATTTTGGAGCCATGTTGACCTAAAAAATGTATCAGAAATGAACTTTTTATCATTGGTGGTAAGTATTGTTTGCTAGGATACTTTTTTCTACGCATCAACCACAATCAGATTACTATAGAGAGGAACTTTACTACTCTTTGCCGACTGCATAAAATCACAAGCACTTTCTTCAAATGGAATTGTTTTCAATTCGCATACCTTCTAACAATGTAAAAATTAAAGTCTAAACACAGACTTTTCTTTGTTACATGGACAAACAGGGCTTCTCCCCAGTTCTACAAAACTTATGGTTCAGTCCAGTCTAATTGCAGGTTCGATTCCTGGCCGACCGGTCTAATTTCATGCTCTTTAACATGAAGCCGCCAGTTTTCTTTAGAAAATCTCCTGTAAAAGAATTCCGGCTGCAGTCAATTTCTTAAATAGCTGAATTTCTCCCTAAAGGAAGCGAATTACAAAATTTTGTGTTATTTTTCTAGCCTTTCATATTTCCCTCTCACATTCTGCAGGAAGCTCTTTATTAAATAAACAATATGATAAGCAAGCTAGCTGACATTTTTACACAAAATACTTCGACCATCAGAAACAATTTTTATCTTTTAACTCATTGCCTTTATCGATCTCATGTTTTTAAAAGTTTAACTAAGGTGGTGTTATACGACATAAGCCATAAAAATTACATAAAAAGTAACGATATAAACATACATGTAAGTAATGATGCAAATCAATTTAAAATAAAAGATGTTATCCGATAACGATAAAAATATACTCTCAGTAACAGGAGTTAAGCATTTAAAATAATGCAAATGTATACTATTATTAACTGAAAATTTAAAAAGTAAAGTAGTACCTATCAAAATCTCAGCATAATGATTTTTAAAAAAAATATTTCCTCTGATATCGAAAATGATAATTTTCTACAAACGGTCACTTGCGTATATAGTACGAACATTCACCTTTTTATAAGAGACAAAACCGCACATAACCTTGAAAATGCTGGCTTGGGGCCGAGACAGACATTGATGGTGGTGCCGTGAGTCCGTTCTCAACTGAACCTTTACAATTTTACTTCTAACTCAGCCACAGAAGGGCAACCCAGTCACATCTAGAAATATCTTCTAATTTCCTTTATTACACAGTCTGCGTTTTTAAATCCCTTTTCTAATTAAATAAAAGGCAGAATCAGTGCTTTTAATACTAGGACATTCTTTAGTAAACGTTTTTAACTTCATTTTTACACATTTCCAAGATACAACACACGAAGGCATCGTCTCTCAAAAATTATTTAACCATACGTTTTTCTTTTCTCTTTAGTTTTTAAAACTATAAAATAACTGTCAATTTCACCTTTTTCAACGTTAAAATCTAAACTTTCGAGAACATTTCCGCACTAGAAATCCGCATTAAGTTAGTGGTTATCTAACGCTAACTTTTAAAACGCTTTCAAACAACTGCTGAAGGACTCTACCTGAATTTCATTCATTCAACCGGTTATCCCGTAAAAAGGGAATAAGTGATCAAAACTAAAGCAAGTAAATCCATCTAAGCAATTAAAATAAAACCGGCAATGTACCTCAGTACGAAAATATAGCGCATTTTCTGTCTTTCTTTTTTATCCTAAATATAAACTTAAAACTAAAAAATACAGTGCTTTCAAACTGTAAAAAGTAACTTTAAAGAAAATTATGCTCATACAATCCTTAAGTTGCTCGCGACACAGACACACTTCCCGAATAATAGCTGCCACCCTAACGCGGAGAGAAATCGGGAGGTTTTCAATGCTGCACAGCAGCGCGATTTCGAGAGAACGCCAGATTAACTTAAAATCACCTTATAATGCAAGACTGAATTTACTGGACTACTTACAATGTGATTCAGATGTAAAATAAAATAATATATTATTAAATATTCTAAATTTTAGGCTTTTTTGCTAATTTTATTCTTTTTAAAATAAGCTAAAAGCCGCCATCATTTGGTTTGGATTTTGAATAAAACTCTATCGATTTCGAGGGCGGTCACAGGTCCCTCTTCTTCAGAAGCAAAAGAATTTTGCAAACTAAGGTTACTTAATTGATTGTGGCAAAGTACATTGTTATCTGTGTGTGCTTAATAGAAAATGACATGTGTTTATCTTGCACGGAAAGAAAACGGCGAAGTTTTCATGACGTCATTCTGTTCGTGAATCAAGAGTAGAACTTGTGAATTATTAGTGTTTCGCCTTTTTAACCACTCTACATTCATAAATGGATTGGAAAAAACATCACACATTCAAAAGATGCAACATATTGAATTAATTTCGATGAATCACATCCCATCATGCATATTTTTCGAAGAAAGAGGGTAAAAGGTAAGACAAACATTTCGGTTAGCAATTACTGCACTTATTCTCAAACCTATTATTTCCCGTATGTTCATGCATAAAAAGAAAAATTTGAAATTTTACTTCGCTTTCTAAGAATGCATGCATATGTTTTAGAAATTATATGTCCCCCCTTTTTTTTGAGTAAATACAAACGCATTTGTTACACATTCTAAAGTATCATTGGATAAAGTTAGCATTTATTCTCAAATCTGCATCGAAACATGCTGTAGCGTCGTTACACTATATCGATGTAAGAACGTGAAAAATGTGTGATGCTCTCCCCAGGATTCGAACACTGAACCTCGCGACTGCTAGCCTGACGTGCTATCCATTTACACGACGAAGGACCGCGGTAAGAAAGGAGAAACTACATTATAAATCGCCCTGGAGAAAGGAACCTAATCACCAAATCCTGGTGGTGATGAACACGATTACCTTTCTAACTTTCTTCGATAACTGAAAATGCACATACAGTTAATATACTGTGACCCATTTTAAGGCGCTACGCAGAGAAATAAGTCAATAGAACTATTTCTTGAGATGTGATATGAACTAGTCCACCACCAGGATTTGACTGTGCAAGTGGCGTTCAGATCCCACTTGCAAAGTCATTAGGTTATGTTAATGCAGGAACATGAGAAATGTGCAATGCCTCAACGGGATTCGAACACTGGACCTGCTGACTGCTAGCCGGACATCCTACCCGGTTACGCAACGAAAGGCACGCCGTAAGGAGGAAGAAAATACTTTATAATACTATATACATACGTGAAGTGCACTTCGAGTTTTTAGTTTGCTTTCTAAATTTCTTCGATAACTGAAAATGCACATACAGTAAATAGACTGTGACGCATTTTAGGGCATCCACAGAGAAATATGTCAACAGAATTATTTCTTGATATGTGATATAAACTAGTGTGAAACAATGAATCGTATTTAAAAGCGAAAAAAGAATTAAAAATGGAATTTTTATACTAAGAATAATACGACTAATAAATTTTAATGAATATTAAATTAACAACATAGCAAGAGTCAGAATAATCGTATATAAACCTCAATCAAAGAGTTAATTATTTCCTTAACTAGCTGGATGATTCATTCCAAAAAGCAATTGAGCATTACTATCTGCTTCGGAATAGGATTCCTTTCAGAAGACATGAGAAACATTCAAATGGGCTCCCAACTTGTGCTCCGCATACACTTTCCAAGGGCTAGGCCGCTCCAATGAAATAAAATAAATAAAAACTGAATAACATTACAGAATAGGGTGGGAAGTTTCAAAATAAGAAAATTCGAATTCACAAAGCAGAAATTTGCCAAGTTGAACTCCGCGCAACTTCTAGAAGATTACGATTGCTTATTCCTTGCAACTCCACACTCAAAAAGCTTCTCGCTCACTCTCGATCAAATTTCTGAAATCCGCTCAAAACTTAATCCCATATAAGCAGAGATGATTGGTCGATTTGGAGTTATTTTATAGTGAATGCCCGTGGTGATAATACATTTCAACTTCTTAGCGATTCTTTCTGAGCGTTTTCGGCACTTTGTGAATAACTAATAAATGTTCATTAATAAAGATAATAATACTCGTAAAAATAACAAACTGTACAAAATCACGACATCTTTTCAAACTATACTGTGAAGAATATTGGAAGCCACCTTGAGTCCATCTCCTTCCTCTGCTCACTGTAGGAACGTCGTTGCCTCGAGAAAAAGAGCAGACAGACATCTTTGATGAAACTCCACGCACAGAGAGCAGCATTTTAATGGAGTATTGGAGACAGTTTAAAATGATGAGGACAAGGTGTGTAAAACAATGCATTCGCTGATATTTATAGCAAAATGAAAGAAATGAATCTATCATTACTAGAGAACATTTGCAACAAAATGTCACAGCTTTGCTGCAAATGCCAAGGTGTCTTCTTTTGAGAAGGATTTGTTTGGAGTGCATGAAAAAGGAAAATAATGATTGCACCGGTCTCAAAAAAATATCAAGATTTAAGAAATGCAGAAAAATATTCAGGTACATTTCAAATGTTTGAAAGACTCATCTGAATTTTATTTTTCAACAGCTCAAGAGAAGATACCTGATGACTTTGAATAAGCAATGTATATGTTCAATGTGCTTATTTTTGTTGTATTTGTTTATCCACCCTTTCGACCATTAATTGTTAGAAATTTGTTACAATCTTGTTCAGTACTCTACTTTCGAAAGTTGGAGTATACATATAATCGGCAAAGATTCTGTTCTAAGCATATGCATATTAGGCATAATGTTACAACAAGGAGACTTTTCGGCCGATATACTAACATCCCAGCAGATCGGCAGCCCTTCTAGTGGCGAAAAGGAAAATAAAGTTCCTTTCTCAAAAACAAATTACATTATCCACAGCTACAGGCAGAAACTAGACCAGCACCTCTGTAGTGCACACAGGTGATTAAGGTAAGGTGACATAAAACTGCAGGTGATTGAAGTAATTCTGAACCTAGCTAACAGTGAAGCTTCCGCCCCAAGTTTGAGGGAAAGCACCTCAGCGGTAGATGCGACAATCGCCTTCTCACCTTCCTTTACTACCAGTCTCTCGACAGAATTTTCGGCTCGCCGTATATTTTGAGTGCTCCCTTGCGCACAGATAATATACGCTTACAGACCTCCATGCCATCAGAGTCCATATTCATCGGTACGGCAGTCGGCATTACTAATCACATTACCGGTTAGGCAGCCATTATGCATATCCAACATTGACTACTCACAGAATCCTCTTAGTAAGATTTTTTGGCATCCTTTAGCATATTCTATTCCAAAAATTAGACAGAACAGCTACAACACATATTATTGTATAATGTTAAGTAAAAAGATCAAAGCTTTTTGGATTATTCGAGGAAACTGTCATTGCATTATCCACTTTCCAAATTTCACAATCCAACATTTGGTTTCTTCATCTTATTATTATACCATGACACACATCTTGTTATTGCACTGATACACAAAGAGCAGCCCGTGCTTTTCGATCCTCCATATTTACAACCGAAAAACAAACATTCCATACACATTTATCCGCTATTTCGACCTCTTCCCCCCTTGCTCTGTAAATTTAAAGCGTTAGTTCGTATTAGCTGCTTCCACTGCAGCTCTGCAAATATAACACTTAAGACTTCCTCATATCTACAACTAAGAAAGGTAGTAGGGCAAAAGTCAATGCATGACCATGTAACAAGCTTAATGACTCCGGCAATACTGTATAATGACCCATTAATGATTTTTTCATAACATATAATGCGCCATTTAAGATGCAAAGTAAACAGTATGCAGTTAAAAAGACCTGGGCTAGAATTTCGACGATTTCCAGTTTTTTACAATTTTGCGGTTCTTAAAGAAGGAAAGTTTTTTACAATTTTGCGGTTCTTAAAAAAGGAATGCCAATCTTTATCTTACGCGGTAAAAATCGCGGTAAATTATATTTTTTCTAAAATACAGGCTTTAAAAATTACACTACGTAATAAGTTAATTAAGGATTTCTTACAGAAAAACAGTGCCGCTCAAGAACATTTCAGCAACAGTCTTTAATGAAAACTACGTCTCGCGGTCAGAATGATTAAAATCAACGCAATCGGAGAGCGGGTGGAAATTCCAATGTTCATGAACTCTTAAATGGTGTTTGGAAACCACGATCTTTTCTCTGTCTTGTTTTTGCCCCAAGTGAAAACAAATCATCACCCAAACAAGTTTGCTCACTACCTTTAGAGTTCCATTACCATCATCAAGTCTAGCCGATTGTTAAAGGCGAATTAAGGGAAATTCTATAAACTACCCATACCCTCCTCCAAAAATTAATTCTAAGTTTCGAGATAAAACATAAAAAGGGGGGGCTGAATAACACACATTTCATGCGTGATTATCATTTCCCATTTAAAAAATGAATTTTTTGGATACCGCATATACCAAAATAAAAGAAAAAAATTCTCATATTTCACTCTTTAACATGAAATTAGGCAGCACTCGGGTGTCTGCAAGAAACATTTCTTAGCGATTAAATAATTTTGGCTGATATGCACGTAAGTCTATTGTTGAAAACAGAGAATGCAGACAGCGCTGCTTTGCAGCAGAATGTATGTGATGTAGCAACGAAAACGGGAACCGCGTATCGTTTCATCACGCAGTAAGAAATCTATGAAGGTTGGTTCACCTTTATAATAGATCAAATGCATACATGTACTACACAAACAACGATATAATAAACGATAAAGAACTATCTGATACTTTGTGTCTCTGTTAGAGCCGCTTTTATTTTAATGCAGTTTTTATACCTGTAGCATGCTATGAGTATACCATACTTATGAAGGATTCCGTTGGTAAGGAGCACATTTGTTGGAGTTAACAACAGAAGTCCAGAGTCTTCTTTGGCGAATTTCACTTCACCATCAATAGTAATTCTGAACACCAGTTCGTGTAGAGAGAAAGGGAGAACTTTTTACCATCATTAGAATGTTCATGAAACTGACAGTTACCCCCCAAAAAAACTGTGTAAGTGGGTATCATGCGTATGGCAGAACTCCTCTTAACATCTTTCACAAAGTACAGATATCACAGCATTACTGCACTGAAATTCTCTTGCCCGTCTTTTCAGTGGTGCAATTAGTCTACACTTTATGGATGACAATTTCCGTCCGCAAATGAGAGCTGAAGAGTCTGACACATTAACAAATGATGATACTGAGCGCATGGCATGGCCTGCACGCTCGCTGGACTTAAATCTCAAAAAGCACGCCTGGAATGCACTGGCCCAGATGAACTGCCCAAAAGCAGCCCTCCTCGAATCATACAGAACTCAAAATCGTCTTGAGAAATGAATGGAATAGAATATCCTTTAAAAGCTCTTCTCAGCAGTTTAGTGTAGAGCATGCGTAACAGATGTCAAATATGCATCAGTGTCCGAGCAGGTCACATACTGAAGGACTCGTAGCTGTCCTTATTTCGAACAAAAGAGTATTTTGCATAACTTTCGAAATTAGCTGTAATCACTTTTTTTTTTAAGCGACAATATATTGCCACCTTGCATAGTAAATATACTTTAAGACCTAGGCGTCATTTCTTTAAACCATGTCATCATTAATTATGAGGCAAAATAATAACTCTGTTCTTTAGCAGTTATAAAGTAAAGTAGTTATATCATCGTTCTCACTTCCTGAAGCAGCCCTTGAACTCCTCTTTTAATAATATCTGAAGTTGCGCTGTCGTGTCTGTTGTCTACATATCCTGAATCCACTCAAAATGTTTTTCTTATGACGGTCACTAAGAAAGAGACATACGTTGCATAATGCCAGATTTCGTAAATAAGGTTTTTATTTGTTCAGAAATTGCCGTATCAGAAACAATGCATGACACACACAGCACTGTCATGATAGAAAATAAAATGTTTGCCAGTTTTTCAGGCTGTTTTGTATGCATAATGTTTCTTAAACATTCCATTACGCCCTTATAATATTTAGAATTCATTGCAGTGTTGACATTCTTATTCTACAGAAAAAGTCAGTCGATTCGTCTCATATTTTTAGTAAGGTTTGATACGGCACTTTCCGTACTGGTCTTCCTTCTTTACCTCTCTGCTGAACAGCACTCAGCATTCATCCTCCTTTCCTATAACCACTTTTATTTTTTGATATTGAAAGTGCCTATAGCTTAATCGTATCTTATAAACATTTGCACCAATACTATAATGACAGAAATTTAATAATTAATGACAGAAATTTCTATTTCTGTATCATATACCTCGGTTTCATAACAGAATAATCATTCACAAATTTCATTAGGGGGCTAACATAAAAAACTTATTTATATGAAAACAAAAAAAACTGTAGATATAATTCCATACACGAAAATACGATTTGCTTTAGATATATAGCAACAGCACTGATTTTCATCTAATATTCTGTACTCTACATTTGCATTAGACATTTCGTACGAACAGCATTAGAAGTTAATAAATACATATTTTTTACTGGCATATGACTTTGTATGCATGCTTTTAGTTAAAACACTTTTCAATTTAAGTGGATAGATTCATTTAAGATCACATTTTACACTGAAGTTAGCTTGACTAATACTTTAACTAGCTGTAAGATGAAAAGCGAGGCCAATTAGGGGTACAAAAAAATTATATATATAGACCTCCCCCCTCCCCCCAAAAAAAGATATGATTATCTTAAATTTACATGCGTTTCTATACATCTCCACAATAAAAGAGGAAACATTTTTGCTAAAATATTTAATACATCTCAGCTAAAAGTGCCTTCTAATTCATGCCCTAGCCTCTGAGTTATATTCAAGACTGACTACTGAGCTCTTTAGGCAGGGATATGATTAACTCCTTTTAGAAAGTCCACCACGAAGGCATCTCTTCACTTAAGCAGTTAGCTTTCATGATTACCATAATAACCCAAGCCTTATGAATTAATAAAACACCTTTTCTGAGTCAAAAAGTCAAATTGTATACGTTAACAGATAAAGTTATTTAACTCTGATAGAGTTTTGTTTTTGTTTTTACCCACTGTGAAAGAGAAGATGAGCTCCGATTTTTCCCTCCTCTTTTTTCCAGGGTTGCCACTCAAACAGGAGAATGAAATTCCCTGACTTTTCCAGGTTTTCCAGGTGTGTTTTAAGAAAATTCCAGTCTATCCGCGTAATGCTCTTTGGCTGTGCTAAGAGGTAAATTAATTATGGTACCACTTGAAAACACAAAAATTTGCCAATTAGATATGACTTTTATATTATCCTCAAAGATTACTATTATAACTATAGTAGGAGTTGTTTTCTCCACTGAAGAATTGAGATCAGAATCTGCTCAATGTGGATAAAAAATGTCTTTTTTTTTCCTGACATTTTGCAGCTAAACGAAAGAGAAATATCTATTTAATGATATTTTTAAATAAATGAAGGTATTTTATATTTATTTAGCTGAATACATAAGCAAAAAATATGTGCATTGAATTTCGTGATGTTATGTCATTATACTGCTAGAATTAGTTTCAGGATTATGCCAGAGAAAATTTCCTGAAATTTGAAAGTATTATTTACTAATGATAAATAAATTTAAGGGGAAGAAGCAACATTAAATGATATAAATAACATTAAAATAATTAAAAAACTGAATTACAATAATCGACGATATTTTGGCGAATATAGTTATATTAAATGGTTAACCTAGATGACTGATTACTATTTTACTGCAAAATAATAAATAAGGCATTTCTTAAAAAGAAAAAAAAAGTATGTAAAAGATTTTGCGGTAGAATCCTACTATACGCTACGGTTTTAACACGATTTTGAAAATTGCCGCCAACACCGAAATGGCCTATTTGCTGCTCATCATAATGTCGCTAAATCCCGTGTGTACCGTACACGGAGGCTATTCTAACCTCCATGGTACCGCTATACTAGGATTAAACCGATTTTATTTGATACCAGAATGAGTATTTTCTTTAGTTCAACATGCAATGCACATGCGCATGCGAGTATTTCGATTCTCGAGGTTACTGAGAACCAAAGTTACTGGAAACTTGCTTTGCCTTTCTTAAAGACAATCTGTTTGGAGCTGCAAGAATTGGCTCTTTGCCAGCTGCCAGAGTGACGCTAACGTGCGCCAAGGAAGTGATCGGCGTCCAACGTTGGCGCAAAACTCGCTTTTTGGGGGGATCGCTGTATGAAATTCCCTGACTTTTCCAGATTTAGACTAAAATAGTTGAATTCCCTGACTTTTCCCTGACTTTTTTGGTCAATTTTCGAATTCCCTGACTTTTTCCGGTTTTCCCGGTTTTCCCGGTTTTCCAGGTAGCGTGGCAACCCTGGATAGAGTTTTGTTTTTGTTTTTACCCACTGTGAAAGAGAAGATGAGCTCCGATTTTTCCCTCCTCTTTTTTTCCCCCCAACATCGACGAAAGCAGAGAGAAACTATCTGACGTAGACATCATATGACTTCTTTGTACGGCCTATTATATACATTTTTTGCTCACTTCATTTAAATTTATTTCATTAGATACATATTTCTAATTCAATGAACTCGGTTCTAACTTCGCAGCAAGGCAAAAAATACATAAAAATTCAAGACATTTTCATTAAAAATTGTAAACTACAGAAAAATCTAAAACCCAAATACAATTAAAAAAGTTTAAAAACAATTTTTACATTTAAAATTAGAGTTTCTACGCGAAAACAAGCCATTCGGCCAGCGGGCAGGAAGACAAAATTTTCGGTGCTCAAAACTGAAAGTTAATTTTCGGTCCCACACGGCAAAAACACACTGAAGTTGGTGCACCAACAGAGTTAATTCACTATTCTACTCAGAGCTTCAAATGTAAACAAAAGGCGATTCGTTAGACTTAACTCGCCACTTAAAGTTTTAAATCGATAATTCTATAACAATTGCATGCAGATTAATTGACGGCATAAAAACCTTAACTGGAACCCAAAAACTATACAATTCAATCACTTTTAAAGCAAAAAATTCACAATTTACCAACATACAAGAATAAAAAAACTGAGCTCACCGAGCCGGGTAACAGAATGGGACTATATATATGTATATATATTTATATACGTTTGGTGCGACCGACTGCAACGAAAATGGGAGGTGCACATCTAGATGTTATAGCACTCCCATATACAAAATTTCAACGTTCTACAGCTACTCGTTTTTGAGTTATGCGAGATAAATACGTACGTATGTACTTACAGTCCATCACGAAAAAAATCTTTACTGTATCCATTTTACAATCCAATTTTGGAAAAAAGAGTCCTTTATTCTGCCCGTATGTACAGATGTCGCGCAAAAACATCGTTCAAATGGATTCGAGAGCGATCAAAATGGATATTTTCCTTGAAATATGATACCCGAAATTTTTTTTGCGATTGCAATACTTCCTTTACTTCGCACAAGGAAGTAAAAATTCCCTAAACAACTTTCAACAGAAGTATTTCTATGCCAAATTTCGAGACAGGTACCCCGCCCCTCCCCCGCGACTCCCAAAATTTCGTGAGAAGTCATTTCGACCATTCTCATCTTGGTACGGCTTTAATCAGACGAGGTAATAATTATTAAAAACTCTATTCGTACCCTGCAAGTTGCTTTTTTCGCAAACTTTTTGTTCTGCTGAACACTGCTGTTCGGACTGCTGAGTCGCAGCGAGTACAAGGTGGAATTTTAGAAACTGCCATCTATCTTTATTCTAAACAGAGCTAAAGTTTTTTTTAGGGAATAGAACTTACAAATTTTGCTTTGGCCGCAGCCTGTTAGAAACAATAGTAAGAGAAAAGAAGAATCCAGTGCTCATTTCGATGAATAGTTAAGATGCTACAAAACAGATTTGTCTGCAAATGAGAACAGGCTCATAACCGAACAAGCTGTGAGAAGTTTCAACATTATCTTAGCACTGTCTAAATATCACATAGCATATGCTACTTCCTGAATTGATAATTTAAGAAAAATCAAATGAATGAAATCTAAATGAAACTGTCCTATCATTCAAGCTCGAAGCCCACTAAAACGCTTCTTAGCAATACCATAAGCATTTTTTTTATTCTAAATTAAATGCTGCTATTAAAAAAAAGAAATTTTTAAATTACTTTACAACAATGCATTTGAGAGTACTTTATTCACTAATAACTGCATGAGTTGAAATTCAGCAAAATTCTCCTTGCTCTAAAAGCATTCTATGATTGAGAGGAATTCAAAACAAAAATTTTGACCCTGAATTTGTAAGAAATAGCAGTCATTAAAATATGCATTAAAGCACAAATCATCTCCTTTACTATTACCTTATTCCTTTACTTTCAATTACAAAAAATAGCTCGAATTTTTTTTTTTTTAAAGACTGAATATTTGAATTGTTTAATATAATTTGCAATTCTGATTATATTTTTACGAACAACAAAAAATTGTAATTTTTTTAAGACAATTCGAAAGAAATTTCGAAGGTTTTTAAAAATTCAAATAGCCAGATTACCTTCGACAATTCACTAATCTTTAGTTCTGGAAGTAGACGAGAAATATGCTCTTGCCTGCTTTTATTCATTTCACTTCGATGTATCTATGACTCTATGTACCAGTTATTAGTCGCTAAATTAGTGGGAGACAGTTTTCATTCGCAAAAGAATTTTTCAGAAAACTACTATTCTGCACTTTTCTAGTTAAATTTAATTTTAAATGCATGTAAAGACGAAAACAAGCATGAATATCTGTGAACAGAAATTAGAAATTTTTGTCACTGTTAAAAGAACAACATAAAGTAAAGCAGACACAGCTGAAATGTTTGAGAACTCATTACACAGGAAAATGGTGTTCGTTTTTACACACGCAATTTCTCGAGTTTTCAGCCAAAATTAAATCTATGAACATGAAACTATTCTAGAATGTTATTTAAGGTGAGGTTGTTATTTCAAAAGAATTTGTACGATAAAAACACAGTTCGTAGATCCTAGTTTTATTGCAGATCAAATATATAAAGTACTAAAGAAAGCTGACGCAATAAACAAATAATGCGGAATAAATACACCAAGTCTTTTAAAGTCAAATGCATGCTAAAGACATGAAATCGTTGTGTTTAACAACTGGCACGATTTTAAAATTAATCATTAATCGATTTATTTACCTTACCCGGGGCAAAACTTAAGCCGTAAGTATTATCAACTCTTCAAGTTTCTCATACGCTATCTGCTGTTTGCTTGTCATGTATGCTGCGCAGACGCAGCGCCAGTTTCCAAGATGGCGTCCCAACAGGAAAAGGCTTTCTGCGTTCTCCGTTTTAAGGTGTCCAGATCTGTGGTTACAGTGCAGCTTGATTTTCCTGCACGGTTTACGAAAGACCCACGATACAAGAATAACGTAAGTAGATGGTACCGATAGTTCGTGACAACTAGAGTTCTGGTCGACCTCGTGTGGCTGATGCAAATGTTGAAAGAGTGCGCGAGGTGTTTCAGCCAAATCTTTGCAAGTGAATTAGTAAAGCAAGCAGGGAACTGGACATGCTAAAGGATACGGTGTGGTTGGTGTTTTGCAAGCGGCTATGTCTCAAATCGTACAAAGTGAAAATACGTGACTTTTGTAGAGAATTAAAAATGAAGGACGATAATTTTGTAGAAGAGCCAACTTCTGCGATGAAGCCACTTTCCATGTAAGTAGCAAGGTGTACAAACAAGGTGTTCGTATCTGAGGGATGGAGAAACCATATACACAGGCATGAGCCTGACTCTCCAAAAGTGAACTTTTTGTGAGCGGTGTCCCATAAGTAAGTTCACGGCCCATTTTTCTCCGAACAAGAAATTGTGACCGGTGACTATTTCTAGACATGCTGGAAACCTGCTTGTAACCGCAGCTGAACACCAGTTATGATGATTGCATCTTGCAAATGAAATTTTCCATTATTTAAAAAAAAAAAAAATCCGATATATTTCCGTGCATTTCTGCGAAAACTGTATTAAGCTACACGCTACACTTCGAAATACTAAATTTTTATATTTTCTGTTACTTTTGGATCACTTGATACAAGGCAATACGAAAGGAAGTAACAGGTTGATTTATTCAAAATAAAATAATCTTGTGTAACTTTTGTTCCTCCCCCCCCCCAAAAAAAAAGCTAGGTTCAAGGATAAGGTGCTGTATCACCTAAAAGCAAGTTCGTGCATGCGAAAGTTTATATTTTACAAGCAGCCATTGTACGCAAAAATTTAGTTTACTGAATGCAGTGAGCAATTTACTCAATAAAATACGTAATTACATAGATTATTCACGAATTTTATTCAAAAGCAGTCATGTACAAATAATTATAGTTTAGTATATAAGAAGGCGTTATGAGAAATGATCTAAACAGCAGTTAAATACTTTTTTTTAAATCCTCTGACTTCCTCCTTTCAAAATCTCGTTTCAAACCTCGTCTCCAATTTGTGTTACTATAAAATGGTCCAGATATGCCATAAATATGCCTATAATTCTCCGAATTAAAATTTAAAAACAGTTAAAAAACAAGTCAAAATTCCGTTACAGACTTTCAATATAACTAACAGACTTTCAGCCAGACGACTTTTATAAAATTTGCATTTCCATAAATATTAAAAAATCTCATGTGGACACCACATGACTCCCTTGTATGGACTATTAAATTACACACATTTTATGCTGCATTTTATTTAAACGTATTTCCTCGAATTTCATTAGACACACATTTCTCATTCAATCAAGTCATTTCACACTTCCAGCACGGCAAAAATACAAAAAAAAAAAAAACTTAAAACATCTTCATTAAAAATTGTAAGATCCAGAAAAACATAAAACACCAAATACAGTTCAAAAAAAAATTTACAATTAAAATTACAGTTTCTACGCAAAAACAAGCTATTCGCCAGCGGACAGGAAGACAGATTTTTCAGTGGACTAAACTGAAAGTTTACTTTTCGTCTCACTCGGCAAAAAGACACTAAAATTAGTGAAGAAACTGACAATCTACTATTCTACTAAGAGTTTCCAATGTAAACAAGTGACGGCTTCATTAGGCTTACTAGCACTTAAAAAACTCTTAAATTGTCGCTAATTCTACAACTACTGCATGCAATATAGATTAAATAAAGGCATAAAATCTTTAACCGAAACAGGTGACTGAGGGCGGGGACATCTGGTGTCTAATAAAGGTAAGCAGGTATATGTCTTACGCCCTCCACTATCTTGAACCGGCAGCTGCCAAGTCCCAGGAGGCCTGCTTCCGGAATACATAAGAACATAATTCAATCATTTTTAAAGCAAAAATGTTCAATTTACTAACATATATTTATATATAAAATAATTTTTTTTAAAAAAAAAAGGGGGTTACTCATAACCTTGCTCGTTATCTTGCATAACTCACTCATTTATGAGATATGCAAGATGCATATATATACGTACGTACAGACGTCACGAAAAAAAACTTTTCTGAATCTATTTTAAATCCATTCTGCAGCCATCCCGCCTTCTTCGCATGTCTTCGTGGTGTAGTGGTCAGCACGCTCGACGCGTATTCGAGAGATCCATGGTTCAAGTCCCGGCGAAGGCACTGAATAGCACGGAAGCAAGGGCAAGAAGCCTTCCGGCGAAGCACGGAAGCAAAGGCTAGAAGTTACTACAAAAACACAAAAATAGCGTTCTTCTATTACTGTTTTTGAAAATGATTTAGATATAAAAATAAAAAGCTGCTAAAAGCAAACGTAGCATACCAAATTTTCAAAAATTTTCATGAGAATTGTAACTTATTATATTTATTACGTATAAATTGCTATTTCTGCAAGTAAAGGACTTCGCATAATATTTCCATTTTTCTATTGTGCACTTAAACAGCATATAATAAGAGAATTAAAAAAAAATCACCCTAGGTTTGCGAAGCTTAAATAATTATAAAACATTTCAAGAATGAAAGACACGGGTGTTTCTTCAACAATCGAAGAGTCAGTCGAAGATAATAAAATAAAACAGAAAAATCCGAACGAGACAAAATGAATAATAAATTAACAACACTGCTAAAAACGAATAACACTCAACTAATAATTCCAAAACAAGAGACGGAAAAACATATAACAGAAACTACAGTTTCGGATGTTGTGGAATTTTAAACATTAAAGTATTTTGATATTCGCATGCTCCAGCGTTTGCTGAATAGAATAGTATTAACTTCCACGATACCTTCAGAGTATTTCTGGTGTTTATTTATGTTATATAAAACTAATACAACTGTATAGAATTAAATCCACGTTTATTATTCAAAATAACTCTATAATTTACAAAAACAGTTTGTTACCGCATATTTCAACATTAGTGACCCTATGATCTTCGCACGTGCCAAAAATCGCCTAATAGAATAATAATAAAAATAAAAGAAATCGGAAAGCTTTCAGATTTTATATTACGCCCTGGGGGGAGGGGGGTTCTAACCTTTTGTGTGTTACATTTATTTATTAAATACATGTTCTTGGCACTTAAATCATAAAATTCAATTCAACAGCAATATCGTAAAATATTTAAAAGAGCATATCTTTACAATTTCCGACACAGTATTGAGCGCTGGAGATTTTTTCCCCCTCCCCCCGTACAGTGTTGCCATTGCTTGCTTGAATTCGTTGAGTTTCTTATTCAAAAACTCATAAATGCTTTACAAAATAAGAAACAGATAATAAAACAAGTTCCAGGTTTGGGCCTCCAGATGCCTATATTCGGGTGGAAAAGTATTATTCAAAATTAGATGGCTCTAGGTACCGTTGTTTTGTCACAATGCGAGACACATAACATACATTTATGCAGATTCTTCATTATTTAATTTAAATATAACAGAGGGCGATAATATTTGGTGGCAACAATTTAAAAAAAATTCGCCGTTTATAGTGAATCGACCCAAAATTCCAAAACGAAATTAACAGCCCTTCTACGTTAACGTTCCTTTGAGCTAATAAAACTTCTACAGTGCGTTCTCGCAATTTTTATTTCTGTTACATCAACGTTAATAACTGTATAGAAAATATTTTTAAAAAATGAATTATACTAATACTGTTTCCATAAAACAAATTTTCGTTCCTAATTCTCTTAGTAAAAGGAATGATTTATAAGTGTATCAAAATCATTGCAACCTTGTAAAAAAAATAAAAGAGAGAAATTTTATTTCGAGAAAGACTTCGCTAATAATCTTCGCCTGATGATAGTTTTTGCATTAAATAAAATTTGAAATTAAAAGCATACGAATTTTACACATATTTAAAACCAGAGCATGCGATAAGTTTCAAATAAACTTTACAGCTAAAATCGAGAAACTGAATTTTAGAAGGGGAGGGAAAAAAAACGAACTTTCAGCCTTTTTATAAACATTATATATCACACAGTTACATTATAAACCTATTATAAGAATGCTGTAATTATAAACCTGTTATGAAAATGTTGTAATTAAGATAGACTTTCATAAGCATGACGGACAGGCTAAGGACTATTTCGGTCAAAACTTAAGCTTAATTAGAAAAAAACAAAAAATTTTGGACTAGTAAAGTATCAGTTCTAAGACACAAACATATTAGAAGAGGATACCACAAAAGCAAACTTTAAATAAATATATATGTCGGGTTTTAACGAAAGTTTCTCGCCATCGCAAATATCGTCTGCGCAAACAGTTCGCGGTTGGTGCGTTTAATCATATTTTGTTAAACGATTTTTGACATTTGAAAGAAAGAGACTTGCTTTAGAACACGGTGTTGTGAAATTTGTATGAAAATTATCATTAAGGTGTCTGAAATGGAACTGTCACGTTACCGGATTAGAACCATCATTTACTTCCAATTCTGTTGCAAAAAGTCAGCTACAGAATGTCACCAAATCATGTGCACAGCTAATGTTGTACATGTTGTTGTTATAACATGACACTGTGAAGGTTTGGTGCCGAAAGTTTAAAAACACGGATTATGGCATTCAAGAAGCTGAGCGCTCTGGCCGGCCTACTGATGCTGATGAGGCCCGCCTGCGAGAAGTTGTGGAAGATGAGTATGCAACCACTGAAGAGCTTGCAACGGAGTTAGACGTTAGTGCCATGTCCATTAACCGCGCTATGCATAGCATAAACTTGATGTACAAGTTCAATTGCCAAGTGCCGTATGAGCTGACTCAAGCAGATAAGAATAGACGTGATCGGGCTAATCTGCCCGAATATCAAGGCAAGGACAAAATTCTGGACCGGATCGTCATTTATGATGAAAAGTGGATTTACGTCAACAACATAGGCCGAAAAGGGGGTTCTCGTCTGCACCCGGTGAGCCAAGAGCAATTTGACTTTTTATCTGGTGGGATTGCGGTGATATTATTCACAAAGCGAATCTGGAAAAATTGATTGCGGATAGATTGTTAGCACTGTTATATAAAAACTTATTATTTTTGTAACCGGAAATGGAAATCTTTTCAACATTTTTCAATTAAGCCTCTTATCTTCCGTTTTATCTTAGGTCAATAAATCTCGGAATTCGCCTTATGCTTTATTTGTAATTTAAAATAATCAGTCATAATTTAAACGTAAGCCTGATATTGAGTCAAAACAGCCTCGCATTCTACTGCATACAATGGCGCTTTCGGTATGAGGAAGCGTTCTGAAGAGTAATTGGAAACACCGATCATAAAACTCCAGTACATAAAATCGTTTGTTACCTTTACAGATGAAAACAATACTGGACGGAATAATACTAGTAAGAAAATATATACTTTTATGTAATTTAATATCATAATAAATACTGTTTTGAAAAGTTATTAATTTTAGTATGTTTTACGTTTACTTAATTTAATTAATTTAGCTTAACCTTACATAGATCAAACAATGATGCTGAAAAACACGATTTCTAATATTATGTTTATGAAAAAGGAAATTAGACTCTTTGGATATTTTCATACAAATTTAGTTGAATGATTAAAATTTTGATTAAAAAGTTTAATCTCTGTTTAAATATTAAACGATAATAATAAGAGATTAAACTTTTGATAAACGTTTATCGAAACAAATTGTAAGGAAAATGGCAATAAAATCCCACAGACGAAAAAAAATGCATACGCAAAGTAATTTATTTCACGCTTCATCTACAGTAAATTGATTAAGGCACCGTTCAGAAAGCGGACATTGGACTGTACTTACGACAGTAAAAGACTAATGAACTTTTTCAGCCTGACACACATGCATGCTTGTGAAGCCTAAACACTTCACGAAAGCAGATCTCATAAATCAGAATCTCGAGCACTTGTTGCTGTAGCAGTGAATGAGATAGAATTTAAGCTCAGCATGGGTAACTTGGCTTACGATTCAAACACAATCGACGTTTCCTCTTTCTACAATAGAGATCGTGGTAGTCTTGGGGCCCAGGCGATGCAGTGATGCAACACGTGAAAAGTTCGCGCCTGGTTGAATTTGCACGGCAGGATGTCACAGCGTCGTCAAACATTCAGAACCAGTGCGACGTCATGAATGAGTTTCACTGTTGTAAACGCCCTTACATGTCCTAAACGTACAAAAGGCAATTATGTTTTCATAAGCTGTTTGCAAACAGGCTGGATTCTGCGAAACATTCAGTTAAGTTTGCTAACACACAGGACGTAATGAATCAGAACAAGGCATAGAAAAAAAATATTAAGGGGGAGAAAATTCAGAGATAAATTTCCAACTGTCAATTATATTATGTCTATTAATGCTAAACAAGTTAAACTTTTTGAAGCACACCACAATATCCTAAATCTTAATTTAAAATATAAACTAAATCTGTAAACTAGAATTTGGATTACTCTCCAGCCTTGGTATAATTAATGCATTAATTCCAATTCACTCCATTAAAACTGAATTTTAATGGCGTATTCCTCCCCCCCCAAAAAAAAAATTTTTTTAATTTCATTTATTTGTACGAATTTTCAAAGGCGGAAAATCATGTTTGAAAAATAATTAAAAGATTGTAGAGCTTTACGCACATTTCCATACCATTCAACAAAAGAAAAATACTAATTTATATATATATAAAGAAGAACGTCTGCTTGTTTGTCTTCTAATAACTCAGTCACTACTGTAGCTATAGTCACCAAACTTTCTATTATTATTTTCTGGGTCCTTCGGGGGGGGGGAGTTAAAGTCAGAGATATTAATAAAAAACTCTAAAAACGCTAATTTTCGCCCTCATTCTTCCGAGTGGCAACATTCGACTATTCCCATCTTCGTAAGACTTAAATCAGACGAAATATTAATTAAAAACTCTGAAAACACTAATTTTCACGCTCATTTTTGCCAATGGCAACAGTCTCGCGCGTTGGAGAATTGCTTTATTTCGAAGAGTGTTGCTACTGCTCGCTTTCAGATCGTAGAGTTTGTTAATCAAAAATTTGTAAGTTTTACAAAATCTACACATATAAAAAGGAATGTTCATGTGTTTGTTTGTCTGTTCGCGTTATTGATTTCTTATCAATTATGATAAATTTTTTGCCACAAGTAATCGACTAAAATTGAATATGGATTTAACGGTGATTATTTTATTCTAAAATTAGATGAAATATAAGATGGAACTTGAGCTTTTACGACCATTTGCTTAGAAAGACAAAAATCATTAAAAACTGCGTGCCATTGTTGCTGATATAATGAGAGACATATTTTATGTGGGCTCATATCGCATCAGTCTGAAAAATGTATGACTGTGAATCTTATTTTTTGCAACGCTATTAGGAGAAGGATTACAACGGTATCGTTCTCTCTGTTGTTAGATGCACTTACTCTCAACTTAACTGGCATCGGGTACTTCCGCTAGTATTGAATATTTGTTTTTGAAATCAAATTTGGAGTCATTAAAAACAAGACAGATGGTAGCTTTTCTAAAGACTGCTATGTAAATAAACACAGGTATTTGTAATCGTGCAGTTAACTATGGCTAGTGGAGAACCTACTGGACAGTTAATATTTATTGGGTGTATTCATATTATTGATAGCTATTGCAAAGCATATTTATATTACGCAAAAGTAATTTTAAACACTGCGCACGTAAAGCGGAAAGCTATTTATGGTTATCCAAAACAGCACTATAAAACTTTCAGTGGTTTCCTAGTATGAACAAGAAAGTTTTCTTAAAAAAGACTTCTGTAAATTCATCTTTCGTATAACACATAAAACTTATAAT
>KK117255.1:115871-168172 GCA_000611955.2 Stegodyphus mimosarum
CTGTGTTAACTTTATTTATTAAATATCATGTTCTTCATACTTAAACCATAAAATTCAATTCAACAGAAATATCGCAAAATAATTTTAAAATGAGCATAACTTTAGAATTTCCGATGCGAAGTCTCGCGCGCTGGAGATTCCCCCCCCCCGTACAGTGTTGAAATCGTTGAGTTCCTTAATCAAAATTTCGTTAAAGTGTTATAAATTATGAAATCGATACTAAAACAAATTCCACTTTAAGCACTTTAGCAACAATTAACACTCTAATGGAAATTCCAAAGCTATGCAAATTTTAAAGCTTTTGACATTCGGTCGTTGAACTTTACGTGGTGCAAATGTGAAGAACGTGATGTTCAATAAATAAAGCTAAAATAACAAATAAAAACGTTGGCTATCTTGTTGAGAAAACTGAATACTGATATGATAAACTGAGAAAAGAACGAAAAAGAAATACATAGCAATACTTAACACACTATCGGACATTTTAAATACATGCTACTTTTAAAATTTTTGCGATTACTTTTAAAAATTTTTTGCGGTCATTGATTTGTGAATCCAAAACGGTACAGAAAGTGTTTACACATTTTTAGAATGATTTCGATAAAGAATTTAGAATAAAAAGTTTTGGAACAAAAATTTTTGGCAATAGCTTATTTATTTGAAATGAAAAATATCGTCTGCTACTTTTTAAATTTATTCTGTTTCAAAATGTCGCATGTAAACAAGCTGCGTATTGAAGGTTATGTTTTGCGTTTTCCAAAGAGAAATATTCCTACATTGCAGAACCGTGTGAAATGCATGATATTAAAATTTTTAAACCAGAAATCAGTTTAATTCCATCTGTAGCAACAGTAAATAAAATAATAAACCAAGATTTACAACTTAAATATCTTTTTATCTTCAGCAGCTTTTGCCGAGGCATGTGGCTCAAAGAAGAACAATTTGTAGAGCCCTGTATGAAAACTGTTTAGAAGGAGATAAATGGAAATGCATAGCGAACCTTGATGAAGCATGGGTTTATCTAAATTACTACACCAAAAATTCGAAAACAAAGAGAAAAAAATGTACAAATCTGGTTCCGTCAATGGGAAGAAAGTTTCACTAAGGGGTTTACGATTACCGCAGGACTTTCTGGGAAATTGAAAATCAAGACACAGCAATAAGTCATATTTCTAAAAGCATTACAACATTCTTTGAAAAAATGAAGTGATGTAGGTATTGCATATATATATCTTTTCAATATTTTCTTACGAAGTCCCTTGAAGTTTCATCTATAGACTACCGTGCCTTTCATCTCTTGAAAAGAGCTCTTTCTAACAAACTCACCACGACTGATGGACTTTGGAAAGTAGTAGAAGAGAAATGAAAATCACTATTCCTGAAAATTATACGAAAAACTCTTCTATCACGATGCATACTTAATGAAAAAGTGCTATCAGATCGAACATCTAAAAAAAAAAAAAAACTCTTTACACTTTAAATATTAATTAAACGACCCCGAAATCATTCTGAAAATGTGTAAACACTCTCTGTATGACTAATGGATATACTATGATCGATGAGATATTTACAAATCAAAGCATGATGAGAGAAGATGTACATGAGCACATATAGTTATCATTATCCATTATATGAGAGAATAGAATTGCAATATCTACTTATTAAGCTTTCAATGTGACAGCTGAAGTAAGTGCAGGAACCAGACAGAAGAAAGGTTAAGAATCCTTTATTAAACTCTTTAAAAATTCATAATGCGTCGACTTGACTCCAACAAACTACGCATCGCTCGGTCGGTAACTCAACTAACAAGAGTTAAACTTAAAATCCAAAGACATTAACACAGCAGTAGGCTTTTTCTCAGGGCTCAGATAATCTTGTTACCTAAAACCGCGTCGAAATCTCGTGGCAGCAAAGTAACAGCAGTTAACGCCACTTGAACCAGCAATACATGCAGAAACAGAAGCTCACGCTACATAGGTACAGTGCTTGCCCACTCTTTCTAACTTTCCCTTCTAGAGTTCAGTATTTAAATCTTTTGTCCTAATGATAGAATTTGCATTCCATCACACGCTACCAAATTTAAATATTCTGGCATTGACAATTACGGTAATGAAGGCTTATAGGAAACAAAGCATAACCTTAACTGGTTAGTGGAAATAAACATAAATCCCTACAGAATAATAAAAATTGAGTAGCGTTTATAATTAAGACCGAGCCATGAAGTTTATAGACAAATTAGATTTTATTTACCAACGATCAACCGAAAGTGACAGTTTACTTAAAGCTTGGAGGTCATGTATTAGCCACATCACTTTTTTTTTATCGCGCCGTGCTTCTTTATCTAAATGTTCTCTATATTTGATTTTTTCATGTCATTCACTGCAAAATTTATTGAACACGCTGGGAAAACAATAACAGCCAGTAAATGCAGTTGATCAACTATACTTTTATAACTTTCTTATCCATACTTTTACCCCTCCCCCCCGGGAGGAAAAAAAAAGATATTTAGCGGGAGTTTGAAAAACGAAGTACGAATATAAATGGAGATGACTTATAATTGCATTAAAATCTCTATACAGATGACATATATCGTATTTATGAAAACTCGGAAAACGGAAAAACTAGGTTTCTTAACACTTCTTGAATTTTGCATGAGAAATGCTTTCGGTACTTTCCAGCATAGTTAGCAGCCTATGAAGCAGTCAAGAGTTAGATGTTAATATTCTTTTAATTTTAAATTTAACAGTCAACGTCCAGCTAGTTCACGCACGTAAAAATTTCTTTCCACCCTCTCTCTGCGTGCACTTCTCTTTCTTTCTATGTAAGGTATATATAAATGTGCTAGAAGAAATCATTTTTCTAGTTTTTATATCTTTAAATTTGATTATTAGAATCTGAATTCCTTTTTAATGAAGATATTTCAAACAAATAATGCTTCCTGTTACCAAATTTTTATATCTGAGGCAAATTTCAGAACTCTCTAAATATTTTTATTCGTTTTCGACACTAATGTTTAATTTATTACACACTTTGGTACTTTCCACAATTTCTCAAAAGCCTTACCCGCCCCTTTTCGATACGGCTATGCTTTCTACTAGCTGCACGATAAACTTTCCACACCAGATGACTGCAAATAAAAGAGTGACATTTAAAGAAACGAGGGACTGAATATAAAACTGACTTTTCCCAAAATACATGCCCGCTGACAATGCTCGGAGAAACGCATCTCTATCAGGAAGAAAGAATAATGTGTTCCGTGCACTGATGCAATTTTCTTGAAGAAAGCAATTTTACAACGTGAGTACCATGCCTTATTTTTTACAACGATTTTTTTTTTTTTTTTTAAGATTTTCTTTTCTCCATCAAGACTCTTGCATTGTCAGTATGTCTTCCGCTCTACCAAAATGCTTTTTAAAGGTATACAGCATGAAATCGTGAGATGACAAAATTTCCTCAGGTCATCTACCTCTGCTGTGAAACTGACTATTCGGAATAACATCGTATTTGTTAAAAGTTTTTGAGGCGAATCTCTCTAACCTGAAAACTGCACAAGTATTAATATAATCATATTCTTTCATGGTGCATCTGGTAGAGCAATAAAACACCTAATTTACCGCGACACGCAGCAAACATTTTCTTATTTCTGACAACTAAACTAGAAAACTCGTAATACAGGAATTTAATTTGATAACAAAAGCATTTTAGTAAGAGAACATATTATTACAAAAAACACGAATCACTTACAAAATCAAATGCAAGGAACTGTTGAAATTCATTCTCTGCACTGTTTAACAGAAGAGCCTATATTTATTATTTTGTCATAATAATCAGAAGAAAAGTTGAAATTAAAAACATTTAACATTTAAAATAATTAAGTATTAAAACAGTAGTATAATAAAGGTCCTCTTTCACTGTTAAAATTTAAGAAAATTGCAACGTATTTAATTGCAAAACAGTTTTTTTTTTTTTAAATCTAAATTCTAAAGCGTTTTACTTCACGACTTTTTTACTTCAAAATAACATTTTTTTAAATTTAATTATAAATCTTCCCATACAAAGGAATAACAGCATATCAGTCTTTTTTTCATTGTCACTGCTCACACAAAATAACTTTCGAGCAATACAACAATTTGCATATTCAGCTTAATACTTGGTGGAATAACTTTTGGAACAGCTTTTAGAAGAATAACCAAGTTCTGCTACGGAATAGATAAATAACTTTGAAGTTTCGTTGGACCGAAAATAAAGGCTTATTTTAAATATGCTTAGGAAATACAAAACAGCATGAAATATTTGGCGCAATAGTCACCAGCAATTACAACTACTAAGTTTATATGCCACATACCGCTCTGTTCATTTAACTATGTACAGCTGAACTAACTGCATCCTTATTTATACATGCGTAGTTTACCGCATCCACCGGTTAGTTTCAAGGACTTGGAAGGAAGCTATACATATTTTATGTATCACTTTAAAAACACGAAATAATGCTATTAACATAAAAACACTGAGAGAGCGATTATGCATCCACAGCAATTTAAAATAACTTTAGCTTTAAAAAAGCAGTACATTTTAGAGTTCTTTTTCATTGTTAAGATTTACTTTCTAAATTCGAAAGAATATTGGGCTTGTAAGGAGTGACATCAGACCTTCCTCTCCATGGACCTTATTCCTCTCTCAAAATGCAGACAGCAAAACAGAAAGAGGGGACACCAAAACATCGCCATAGGCAAAACTGGTATCGCCCCACTGCATTAACCGTCTATAGAAGTGCACCCTCACGGGCATGATAACGTCAAGCTCGAGCACTTGTTTACACTGCAAAATTCATAATAGTTATTGTTTGGTTTTTTGTTACACGGTTCGCAGTTTATAATTTCATTCTTAGTACAGTTCATATTTCAGTACACAGTTAATGAATTCATTTTATGGTACATAGTGTTGAGTGCGTAGTACTGGTGTATCTGTCACACATTGCACAGTATGAAGTAGTTCATTATAGTTCGTAGTTTGAATAGGTATAAGAAAAGTTACGGTTGTCTTATCCAGAAAAAAAAAAAAAAAGGGACAACCCCCTTTTCGTTCGCCCTTCTTCAGAATAAAAGATATCGCCCAATAGTGGGATGAAACTACACACCTACCTTTTCGTTCCATCACTCAAATAAAAATATCCTGAAATAATTAAACATTACAAATTATGTAAATACTTTTATTAATTAAAATAATAATGTGCAAAGTTCTGCAGTTTATAATTTCGGTTTCATTAAAAAAAAAGGAGTGAAACAGATTAGGATAATCCCTGTCTATTTTGCCATAATCAAATAAATTAAACCACACATAAAAAAGATAATCATCGAACCACACTTTCCTGAAATTAATTTCATAATTAGCCGCGGCAACCTGAGAATAAACTGAAACTTCAAACAATAACCAGTAACTCGTAATACGAAAAATACAACAACAGCTACCAGCAAGCACGCGCTCACCATCTTAATTGTAGAGCTTAGCTTTCGCCGATCATTCATTGGACGAAAGCCTCGACATCAAAGAGAGAGCAAAACACATTTCCTTGCAAGTTATAGAATGAAATTTCGCTACTCGAACCTAAGGCTACATTTCCAAACTTGAAGGAATCGTTAGGAATCTAATTTGGAGGAATCGAAGAAATAGACGGGTTCTTTGATTCGAAAATGGGCGAGAAAGGTTATTACTCTTCTAAGACGTTAAATTTTCACTCGAAAGTATTAAAGCGTGTAAGAAAATTGCGAACTTTTTAATTACAATATATTTTTTAAAATCTAAATTAAGTCTTTTACTGCATGATTTGTTTTAAATTTCATAGTTAAAAAGTTTTGGGCGTAAGATTTGTCTGTAATACTTAATGTAGCAGGCCGAATGCATGAAAATATCTGATGGGCCTAATCCCTTCCCTCAAAAATAAATAAATGAAATTTTTTTTAACAAAGCATAACTTTTTTATTAAATCTTGAGACTGGCTTCTGCATAACTTCTTATAATTCTGGTGCCTTCACTCACGTTAACTCGTAATCGTACTGAAAGTAATGTGAAACTGGACTCCATTGAATGTAATTAATTAAATGTAAAATCAAAGCTTTCGAATGTGACATAGTTGCAATACAAAGATGCAGAACCAGACGTTTAATCGCTAAAAACAGGTGCAAAAAAAAGGGACAGTGAAGGTGCAGAAAATGAATTATTTTGCTAAGTTTCAAATATAGAGAAATATGGCTGCTATGCTAAACAAAAATTACGCTTAGCCGCACTTAAACAACTTTTAAATTGCTGATATTTCTACAACTATTGCGTGCAGATTAACTAAAGAGATAAAAACCTTAACGCGCAATTTACCAACTTATAAAAATAATTTTAAAAAGAGCTCACTAAGCCGAGTAAGAGTGGGTATATATAAATACTTCTCGTGTGGCCGATTGCAACCAAAAAGGAAGGTGCACAATTACATCTTATAGCAGTCCTATAATATGTAGTTGTGCAAATACAAAATTTCAAAGTACTCGTTTTTGAGTTATTCGAGATACAAACATACGTACGTACAGACGCCACGAAAAAAATTTCTTTTGAATCCATTTTAAACCAGTTTTATAATTCGTTTGGGGAAAAAGAGCCCTTTATTCTGTCCTTACGTACAGATGTCACGCGAAAACATCGTTTAAATTGTATTCGATAGCGGTCAAAATGGATATTTGCGTTGAAATATAATACTCTGAATTTTTCGTGATTACAATGCTTCCTTTACTTGTACACGGAAATAAAAAACACCGCAATTAAAGCTTAAAATTGCATTATGTGCGTACCAGACTAACTGGAGATTAAACCTGTTCTATTTCGTGGCCATCCGATGCTGTTTAGTGAGAAAACACTCTTACTTACTGTTACTGTTTGCTACTGAAGCAAAAATTCAAAATTAAAATTCATATGTTTTAAATAATGAGAAATAAATGATCGTGAACCAAGAAGAAATGAAAAAGCAAGCCTTTCTAAAAGTGGACGGAGAGCACTTATTTCAACTGGAAAAGGGAGAAAATTCTTCGACTCTGTCAGATGATCATAAAAATAAAGTATTTCGCTATACATGGCTGAACTTTCGCGTCCACGTTGAAACGCACATTAAAAATATTCAGAATCCATTTTGTTAAAATATGTGATAGTAATATCACTGGTGATTTTCACACAGCTTTGGAGCATTATACTTTAAAATTAAAAATTTAATGCTAGCTCAATCCTTTACATTTACTTTTTTTAACTTTCATAAGCGTATAGATTCAAAATATTTTACACATGATTTTAAACATGAAACCGAAGTGGCTATATCTCAAGATAACAACATATCTGAAGTGTAGTAATTTTAATATTTACTCCATTAAATATCATTAGTATTGACATTAATATATATACACAGCATCACTGCGACATCATTTTCTACAAATTTCACAATTACGTACGCTCCTGTCACATTTTTCGAATTTAACGCAGACCCTGACGGTCTGAAATGTGGTCTGAAATGTAAGTCATCTCACCTATCCCATTCCAGAAGGGCTCAAATGAGACGATTATCAAAGTAATCATCTCCGGCCTCATCTGGGAAAGCCTAAAACGGGATATAATCACATTAATAATTTTAACATCTAGGCTGAGAGAAGACAAAGAAAAGAAAAAAAAATCATATGCCACTTGAATGTCGGATTAAAAAATATTTGTTTTACATGGAAATAACATTCAGAATCTTAATTCCGTCTTTCTTGTAAAATGCTCGGAGTTTATACAGTAAATCGATTTAACTTTTTCTGTCACTGTCAAGATTACAATTTCAATGTATCTTAACATAAAGAATAACCTGAATGATTGCATCTTGCATAACATATTTTAACATTTAATGTCCAAATTAAAACAAGTGTTAACTGCGGCGATCTTGGAATTCGAATCTGTGATATTTATCTAGAGAATTGGGTTTCTTTCAAGAAAAATTACGATGTTGAGTTAAAATGAGGTCCTGCAATCGTTTTACACGATGGATTAATAACAGTCATCAGCAGTCTTGAAAGTGGTCAGTATTAAGTGAAAGTTGGTCGATGGTTATGAATGTCTCGAATGATGGCGTTCAGTTTAAGGCACCAATTCCGACTAAGAGTACCATAACCAGGAGGCCGGCAAAGAGCTGTGAAATTATTGCGATTTCTTTCCTATGAAGTTATGTGAAAGACGTGTATATGCTTCCTTTTCCGAAAACAATTCTAGAACTCAAAATTAGAATTTCCAATGCGCTTGCGTTGGTGACTCCAGATACGCGCCAAAATGTATGGCGTGAAATGGACTACTCCTTAGATGTTCGTCTAAACAAGAAGAGTCATACAGATAAAGTAATGATAAAGGAAGTAAACACAATTTTGAACTTTCTTTTACAATTTTGTTGAATTCTTATCGATAAATTCTGTTCAATTAAATAGTTACAGCTGTTTGTAATCGCTAAATTCATTTTGGATCACCCTACATTTTGAGTGCCCCTTTGCCGTATAAACATTATACACTTACAAACATCCATGTCTTCTCGGCGATTCGATATCGGGCCCATCGGTTAGGCAGCAATTAACGTAGCACAGCAGAATTTTCTATGCCCTCTATACCCAGTTTCGCTTTTATCGGCCCCATTTTCGGCAAGATTCTTATTCTCCCCAAGAATCAAACTTTTATTGCCAGCTCTTAAAAATGATATACAGTACACCGCGCTAAGAAATGGCATATTATTTCGTTCAGAAATAAAATACTGTAAGAATAGCTGTAGAGCTTACACTTATATAGCCGTTATGCCTTCGGCATTCTAGAGGTTTCGTACGAAAATTTTGGGGGCTAGTTTTTGCTGCTTACGTAATGATGACATATATCAATTAAAAATAAAGAACGCAAACAAACGCAAATGTAAAACAGCTTTCAAAATGACTAAGAAAGTTAACGACGATCAAAATTATCAAAGTTAACGACTGAAATGCGTAATGAGTATATCGAATAGAAAAATAATTTATCGACCACTAAAATTATCGTTAAGAAAACGTGGTGTGATTTTGCTAACAAGAACTAATAAACGAAAATCTTTTTCAATATTGATGAATATTCACATATAACAGGAGTGGGCATTAAGTCGATCGCGATTGACCGGTGAACCGCCAAGACATTTTGGGGTGACCGCCTTTATTAAGACCTAAGACGCGGATACTAAGATACAAAGATTCATGGACCTACTACAAGAGATAAAAGATTTTTTTTAGAATCAAATGAGAAAAGCTTAGGTTGAACTTGTGCTGATGTTCGGTTGATGGATTTAGGTTTTCTTGTTGATATAGCAAACTATTTATAATGAACTGAACTTACAATTGCAAGGAAAAAATCAAACTATAGTAGAATTGAATGGATTTGTTAATACTTTCAAGAGCAATTTAAAGCTAATATCTTTTCAGGTGATGAAGAATAAAAAAAATATTCTGACAAGTTGTTTAAAAACGCAGGTACATTAAACAAAGAGAAATACGATGAAATAATAAAACTTCACTCCGAATTTGAAAGACATGTTAAAGAATTTACTAGACTAGAACCAGTTGTTACATTTATGTGCTACTCGTTTAGCAACTGAAATTATATATTCTCTATCTCTTGAGAAAAAAGAAGTCTTTCTCCTTCAAACTGACATAATTTTTAAGTCACGTAGTTCAGAACCTACGAATGACTTTTGGAATCTAATGGACGAAGTAAAGCAGGACTTAGAATCTATTTATCCCTGGAAGTAAAGTATCCTTATTTAAAAGGAGTTGCATTTCATTTAACATTGTTCTTTGGCTCTACCTACCTGTGTGAATCTGCATTTTTAACGATGAATACAATTAAGACAACATATCGTTCCACTTAGAATCCAGTGCAATATTGGCAGTTAGTAAGTATATACTACGCTATTCAGGATTGGTGAACAATATGCAGACTACGCCTTTTACTAAATATAGCGACGAGAATTAATTTCATATGAAAATGATTTATTTTTTAATGTATTTTGTATTGTTTGATAAGAAATGCGTTATTTGGAATTACCATATTTGTGGCTATTATTATGTTTGTATCTCGCGTTTTGCCTTAAACGCAGATTTAAAAGAGTAAGTTTTTTTTAGGTAATGTTAGGTAGGTAAGTATATATTCCGTATTTATAATTAAGTTATAATAAATATTGTAGTTTCCCCCCCCCGAACTTAAGCCACTGGGTGGACCGCAACACCTTGAAAAAATTGGAAGTAGCCCGTACCATGGAAAAGTCTGCCCACCCCTGATATATAACATCCTTTTTATGATGTAAAATTTATTTCGCGAGCTTTTCGGATTAAACAGTCATTGTCCGGCCTAAGGTCGGGTCCTACAAAAGCCGGCTAATCAGAAGTTTACTCTATAGCAGGCCTCGGAAACCTGACCCCGGGTCACCGAGTGACCCCTTCGAGTTCCAAAAGGTAATATATAATATAATATGGTATAAAACGTAATAATATAGTATACCAATAAATATGGTATAAAACGTAAATTAAAAAAAACACAAATGAAACAAATATATAAAAAAATTTTAATTGAAAATACGTAATAACAATGGCATTTTTGTTTGATAACAAAGTTGCAATAACGAATATGCAATTTTATTCTTAAAAAACCTGATGTGTACACTCACATGACTTCCTTGTACGCGATATCAAATTACGCAGTTTTTGCTCCATTTCATTTAAACTTATTTCCAGAATTTCATTACAGATATATTTCTCATTCAATTCAGTTCTCACTTCGCGACAAGGCAAAAATACATAAAACCCTCAAAATATCTTTATTAAAAATAGAAAACTTAAATACAGTTAAAACAACTTAAAGATCAATTTTTTACAATTAAAATTATGAGTTTCTACGCAAAAACAAGCAATTCGGCCAACGGGCAAGAAGGCATTTTTCGGTCAAAAATCTGAAAGTTTACTTTTCGTCTCACTCGATAAAAAGATACTCAACGCGTAGAAACTGACTTAATTTGTTGCGGATGCTATGCTGAGTCAATATATCGGATAATTTAACAACAAATGATAATTCCAGAATGTATTAAGCATGATAAATAAAAGAAGACGTTATCTTTGTTGTTGCGAAGCTTAGTTTCCCTAGATTGGCAACATATCCACTATTCTGCTAAGTTTCAAATGTAAAAAAATATGGATCCTATGGTAAAAAATTAGACTTAAGCCGCACTTAAACCACTTTTAAATTATTGATAATTTTACAAATACTGCATTAAGGTTAACTGAAGGCATAAAAACCTTAACCAGAAGATACGAACAACTTAATTCAATCATCTTTAGAGCAAAAAATGCACAATTTATCAACATATAAGAATAAAAAGACTGAGCTCACGAAGCCGAGCAACAGAGTGGGTATATACTATATATATATTTTTGGTGCCGCGGATTGCCATCAAAAAGAGAGGTGCACAACTACATGCCATAGCAGTCCTATACACAAAATTTCAACGTTCTAGGGCTACTCGTTTTTGAGTTTTGCTAGATACATACATACGTACGTACAGACGGCACGAAAAAAATCTCTTCTGAATCTATTTTAAATCAGTTTTGTAATTCGTTTGGAGAAAAGAAATCCTTTATTTTGTCCTTACGTACAGATGTCACGCATAAACATCGTTAAATTGCATTCGATGGCGGTCAAAATGGATATTTTCGTTGAAATATGGTACCCGGAATTTTTAGTGATTACAACACTTCCTTTACTTCTTACAAGGATATAAAAATATGAAATTGTAATAAAATTTGAAGGCGATTATGAATCCGTAATACATAATTAAAAATAAAACTAGCTTTGCCATTTTGTCCGCATTCGGTTCAATTTATAAATGGCAGCAAATATTTCTATACATGAAATTTATTATGAGAACCGGTGCAGCTTATGCGAAAATTCAAATGTTTGTATTCGTCTTAAGTATAATATAGTCTTATACAGTCGAGTATCTTAAGTCTTATTATAGTCTTAAGACGGCTAACTATAAGTCAGACTTCACTAAATTGACGTCACAAGTTCATCATCAGAAGAGCCATTGATATCGAAGAGAAAAATTATTTTTTATTCAGTTACGTTTGCTTTCATAATAATTTTAATTTTTATGTTTAAAGGGTACGATAATTATTTTCTCAATAAAATTTACTTTATCATTCACAAAAAAAGACTGTTTTAAAATGAAAATACCACTGACGTGAAATGCTTTTTTAAACACACATTTTAATTGAGTTTGACCAGCAGCAAAAAAAAAATTGCCGATGCCTGATCTATAGTCTACATTCGCAGTTCTTTTAATAAAAAAAAGTGATAAAATCGAAGCCTCTATTAAGACATGAATTTATGTTGCATTTGCCAATTAAGTAGAATGAACTGACAAAGACAGACGTACATAAATATGTCTCGTAATCCAAGTCAATGAGTAGGAAACTTCTATACAATAATGTAGTTGATAAAAAAAAAACTGCCCCTTTAAGTAGTAGTACAGTAGTTTTAAAAAGCAGTAGTACTCCTTTTTTATATATATTATTTTTGGATTTCGGTAGAAATTTATTACTTTTGGATTTAACTTAGAAATTTTAAAACAACCGAAGATTGCGCGACGGACACGATGCAAAAATAATATATTTCTCGGCTTGTTTCACATTTTGAAAAGAATTTTATTCAGATAAGCGAAGGCAACGAAACACGATCACGGAAAAAGACTAATTCCCTTTTCTCATGAGATCAGCAATAATTAATTTCCTTTGTTATGTATTAATTAGCATTTTGAGTTTTTAGTACGAATTTCGATACAATTTAAAACTTAAATAAGTAAATTTTTTCACAGTTTTATCTCATTTCTAAAGAACTTTTAAGCGTTTCATAATACAACAGTTTTGCTCTTCATTTCCGAGGGGATGATCGAGAATAAAATTAATAATTTATATTTATATTCTTAGCAGCAATAGCGCAAGACGTTTACTCTTGACTTTTTAGTCCAAAGGGATTTAGTCCCGAAGGACTATTACTTTCGTTTTGCGACGGAAACACAAAAACGGCATTATCACTTTTCAAAATGTTGCCACTAAATGTTATCGCTCTGCATTAAATTTTAAAAAATGAAAAATCTGCATAAATGTATGCATTTTTTTTTTGACGTAGCTTTCTTTTCAAAAATCGTCTGCGTGCGTTGCACGGGAAAATAAAAAGGAATTTTAATTACAGTTCTAAATAAATAGCCAAATAAATGTGAAATTCGTAACAATATTCTCTAAAACTTTAACGAATTTTTCATTAACAAACTCAAAAGATTTCAAAGCCAGCAATACCAACGTTGTACAGAAAAACATTTTTATCTCCAGCGCGTGAGAGCGTGTACCGAAATTTCTAAAGATATGCTCAATTTAAAATTATTTTGCGATATTGCTGTTGGAACTGAATTTTATGGTTTAAGTGCGAAGAACATGGTATTTAACAAATAAAGGTAACACACAAAATGTTAAATAAACGTCCCTTTGGACGTAATTTAAAATCTGAAACATTTCAGATTTCTTTTGCTTATTTACTTTATAAGTATACGTTTGATACTGCTGATTGCTATAAAAAAAAAGAGAGAGAGAGAGATGTGTAAAACTAGCTGTTACACCAGTATACAATATTTCAACGTTCTACGGCTAATCGTGCTTGAGTTAGGGGAGATGCACAGACGTGCCGAAAAACCCCCTTTTGAACCCATTTTACAATCCGTTTTAGAAAAAGAAAAAAAGAATCCTTTATTCTGTCCGTGTGCACAGACGTCACGCCATCCCCCCAAAAATCGTCCAAATGGATTCGGCAACGATTAAAACTAATATTTCTGTTTAAATTTTTTATTCGAAATTTTTCGTGATTACAATACTTCCTTTCCTTCGTACAAGAAAGTAAAATAGCTTGTTTCTAATGTTAATTATATATGTAAATTTCCTGTCTCTCTGTATCATATCCAGTTGAACATTTCCCTAGTATCTGTCATAACATACTTAAAAGCATAAATAGCATAGTAAGTTGAGGGAACATACTTTTTTTCTTAGCATAACATATTTGAAAGCTAAACCGCAAAGCATGACGAGCACCTATTCTATTATTCTTTAATTACGAGGTGCGTTTACATATTTATAACAACATGGCATATAATAAAAAAGGGGGGTAGACTTTATGTTAATAAAACACGGGCAAGGGTTAAGAATTACAGTAATTGATATTAGGCTAAGAAAAGCAAAGTTATGTCACCGTTCCATCTCTTTTTGGTTAATTAAAGACTTAAGTTTGAAAAGCTTTCAATACTATACGGTAAAAGATTTTGGTTTAGCCTTCTGGCATATTATGTAAGCATTTTTGTCAATAGCATTACATACAAATCAAATGATACAGATTTATTCTGAAATGACATGTTTCAAAAAAAATATATTATAAAATTTATATTAAAATATCTGAAGTGATAACCACATGACTTCCTTGTTTGCCTATTAAATTAAACACATTTTTTACTGCACTTCATTTAAACTTATTTCCTTGAATTTCATTAGAGCTATATTTCTCATTCAGTTAATTTCAGTTAATTATCACTTCGCGGCAAGGCGAAAATACATAAAAACTGAAAGCATCTTTATTGCAAATAATAAAATACAGAAAAATATAAAACACCACATACAGTTTAATACAGTTAAAAAAAATTACAATTAAAATTTAGTTTCTACGCAAAAACAAGCAATTCGGCCAGCGGGCAGAAGACGGATTTCTCAGCGCACAAAATTGAAATTTTACTTTTGGTTCCACTTGGCAAAAAGGCACTGAAGTTAGTGCACAAACTGACTTAATTCTCTATTCTACTAAGAGTTTCAAATGCGAATAAATGCCGGCCTCGTTAGAGCTGACACCGCTTAGTCTTTTAAATTATTGATCATTCTACATCAGCATGCAGATTAACTACAAGTATATATATTTAAAAAAAAACTTAACCGGAATTTAAGAACAACATAATTCAACCACTTTTAAAACAAAAAATGCAGAATTTACCAACATATAAGAATAAAAAAAAATTGAGCTCATACTTTGAAACTGAACGCATTCATTTAGTGCACACAATATATGACACACTTTTATTGAATACTATGCACATGGTTGCGTGAGAGCTCACTGATAGAGTAGGTCTAAAATAGTTCAAACCGTTAAAATTCCTGAATGGTTGCGACGCTAAGCAAAGATCATAACTTTCGCTCTCTTTGAGGTTTTCGAGCTGCTGGCAGAAGATGCCCACATGTGTTGATAATTTAATATGCACGGAAATATTCCAGAAAATAGCGAGTTTTGATTGCAGCTTTTAACCCCCCCCGGCTATAATTTCTCAACAATTAACAGGGCAGGTTTTGATTTGCCTGTCGGCGCCCTTAGTCATAAATGCTGTGCATCATAATCTAGCATATTAATGACCAAGATTTTAAATTCGAAACACGGTAACTGCTGCCATTTCGCACCATCGTTAACACGTGTACCGCTTATGAACATCGCTACATCTTTTTCCATGCCAAGTTGCGTAACAAAACTAATACTTCCAGAAAAATTCATGGTACCATCATCATAAGTCTAGTATTTCAGGGATATCCGTATTTTTCTGTTAGTCTGAGAACAAACAATACATGTTCAAATTTTGAATCATTTTTTTTCAAGTTACGAAACAACAATAATTTTTCCTTAATAATTACTTTTATAATTAAATTCCAAATAAAATGAAAACCTAGCCTTTGTTTTCCAAAAGTTCCATATGAAAAGGAATCAATGAATTTTGATTACAAGCGCCATATTAATAAGCTTTCATAAAAAGTGTTACAAATCTTACTAATTGTTAAAATTTAGGCTTGCAAACATCTCTTACATCTTTTAATTAGTTGTAGTACAAGGTATTTCTTCAGCCTTCTTCGCATGCCTTCGTGGTGTAGTGGTCAGCACACTCGGCGCGTATTTGAGATGTCGGTGGTTCGAGTCCGGCACTGCTCATTTTTCAGATCTCTCCTGCTTTCAAAATACCTAACGTTTCTACAGTGGCGCCCGAACCCAAAAGGTGGTGAATGATGATTCTTCACCATCAGGATTTGGCGATTGGGTCTCCTAATCCCCAGTCGCCCTTTAAAAGGGGGATTATATAAGGTATTTTCTCCCGCTGTCTTGGCATGTCTTTGTGGTGTAGTGGTCAGCACACTCGGCGCGTATTCGAGAGGTCCGTGGCTCGAGTACCGGTCAGGGCATTGTTCATTTTTCACATCTCTCCTTTCAAAATACCTAATGTCTTTACAGCAGCATCTTTCAACATTACTCCACCCACAGATCACAGCAATTTGCTTGTCCCCATTCATACTCGAAAATAAGACAGAACTCTACTGGCAATGCGAATTACATCGAAATGGAGAATATTTTTTCCTGTTAATTATTTCTAGAATATTTTCGAAGTTGTAAAAATTGTGAAAAAACAAATAGAAAATTATAAGCCTGATCAAAATTCTGAGCTAAATAAAGATATATAAAGAAACTACTAATAAATCAATACCTAAAGACTAATGTAAAAATTTATGGCTATAAAACCAGCACGAAAAATGTAAATACATAATGCAAAACAGTGAAGTTGCAATTTCATCAACAAGGAAACAGGAATGCAACAAGACACTTTAAACAAATGACTTACATTTTAGTAGAGGTGTGAGGTAAAGCAAGCTAGTTTTACCAATTAATTCTCATTCATGCATATGCGTCTACAAAAAGGTAGGTAAATTGGTATGTCGTTTATTAAGGTTAGAACAAGCAATCAATCTGTCTTACGACGTTTTTCATATTCATATCGTTTAAAAAGTTGACAATTAACTATTTCGATGTTTATCTATATACGTTACACAAAGTTTTTAAATGGCTAAGGTACTGGAAGTATTGAAATACGGAATATACATAAACACGAAAGAGATTAGACCAATGGTTCTTAATCATCATCCCCTCCTGCGTTCACAAACCCCAAAAATATATATATACATTATTTTGATACATATTTTTAATATGTTTTAATAATTTAAAGAACAAAAAGCATAGAAAATGTCGATAAATACCAAAACTTGAATACAAGTAATTAATTATTTTTATATACATAAACTAAAACCAAATACGTAACAAACAGCTCAATAAAATGATGACTGAATTACCCCATGGTTGAGAATTCTTGGACTAGATATAAACATCAGGAGGGCGACCAAAATGATCATTCTTTTAGTGCACCAAGCTTCTACAAATGGCAACTATAATTCTTCGAGGAATGTAGATGTTTTCTAGTATATCTCGCGCTTCTCAGCTTAGGTTGACAGTTCGTAAAGTGCATATACATGCGCATATAGCACTGTAACAATAAAAGTGCACTCGTGCTGCTGTAGTAAACGCAGTTCTGTAGTTTGCATACAAAATCAGGTAAGAAAGAGATGAAAATGCAGTTGCACAGGATTTTATAACGGGCCGAATTAAGCAAATACAGGGCCGCATAGGGTCCGCGGGGCCTACTTTTACCCACCCCTAACCTAGAGTAAAACAGATAAAAACAGTTTACTTAATAGGTATAAATTAGAATGTCAGAAATCAAAATCCAATTTTTAGAAGACTTGCGAAAGAATTTTGAGGTCTACCTAAAGTTGGCGCTGTCAGAGATTAATATGAAGAAGAAGTCTGTGTGTTTGTCCTCTAATAACTCAGTCACTACTATAGCTATCGTCACCAAACTTTCTAAAATTCTTTCTTGGGTCTTGGAAAAGGCCGACGTCCACTTTTTTCCAAAAAAAAAAAAAAAAAAAAAAAGCAGCTAAAATCAGAGATATTAATTAAAAACTCGAAAAAACGATAACTTTCGCCCTCATTTTTCCGAGTGGCAACAGTCTCGCAAGCTGGAGATGAAAATCTGCTTTATTTCGTAAGTTGTTGCCACTAATCGCTTTCAAATCGTAGAGCTTGTTAATAAAAAATTTCTCTAAGTTTTACGATGAAATAAAAAAAGCATTGCCAAACATTAAATACGTTATTCCCGATTCCAAAAATTCGTGAAAAGCCGTTTCGACTATTCCCACCTTCGTACGACTTCAGCCGAAATATTAATTAAAAACTCTGAGAGCGTTAATTTCCGCACTCATTTTTCCGAGTGGCAACAGTCTAGCCCGTTTGAGATTAAAAAAAAATGCTTTATTTTGAAAAGTGTTGCTACTGCTCGCTTGCAAATCGTGGAGTTTGTTAATCAAAAATTTGTAAGTTTTATTAAATCTATACATATAAAGAAGAATGTTTGTTTGTGTGTTTGTTCGTGTTATTGAGTTTTGATCAAAGAAGATAAATTTTTGTCACATTTAATCGACTGAAATTGAATATAGGTGTAATATTGGACGGAACTTGGGTTTTAGACCATCTGATTAGAAAGACGAAAATCATTAAAAACGGCGTGGCGTTGTTGCCGACATAAGAGAGAATTAATTTATTTTTCTATCGAAATTTTTAGACCTCCTTTTCATAAACAGAGAAAAATTTATTATTTTATGGGGGGGGGAATTACATGATTTAGTAGTTTCCTTTATGACACCCTTTTTAATCTGCCACGTTCTTCAGACGTTAAAAAAAAAAAAACTCTTTTTGAGATAAATATAACATATATTAAAAATAATACGGCTATGACATTAATAGTGCCTTTGGAATTTTCAGAATGTATATAAAAAGCTGGGACATAGTTCTGTCATCATTCCACGTCTGGTCATTTTGGCTTTGGTGCTATTCAAATAAAGCAGGAAGTTAAATAAATACAATACCGTCAAAATCATATTATACTGCAGGAATTTTACTGGAGAATTTTAATGGGTACTTGGAATGCACAAGAAGAGAGACTTTCTCTTTGTAAGTTCCATTTTACGTTCTTTTACTCCATTCACATACGGAGGGGTTGCAAATTCAGAGTGCCAAGGCCATATCTTTTGTAATGCAGGTTACCAGCCCTCGGCCAGCACAGAACTATCCTGTTCAGGTAGATTTAATATAGGGTTACTGTAAATGAAACATGGGGAAATATGGTACTGGAAACCATCGCCAGCAGCTATAAGCTATGCGAGATTCCAGACTTGAGCATGCTCTCGCTTTACTAATTCTTTGACGCCCTTACTCATGTTCGAATATGTGCAAAAGTACTCAAATACTTAAATTATATTTCAGGATTATTTGAAATTTATTACTTCTGAATTTCAATTTTTGGTCTTTGTAAAAAATTAGTTCTAAATTTCTTACTTTATGTCTTTACTATACATATAATATAAACAATAAAATTCGATACGATAACACCATGCAGACATTTGTCTTTAAATAGGTTGGATGCAGAACTTCAAAAATTATAGTAAACCTTTTAAATTAAACACAAAATAATATTTGCAAATATTTATTCGAAATTTATTATTCCAATTTATTTATTTCCTCACATTTTCTTAACTAATGTGGACAGAATTTACATTTCCAAAGAAGTGAAATTAAATTTTCCTCTCAAAAGTGGTGCAGACAAGTTCTTACAAACCAATAATATCTGTAACTGCACACACAACATTCATTTTTAAATTTGGATTCCCCCCCCCTCAAATAAAAATGTACATAACACACGGTAAAAAAGACACAAGCTCAAAAATAAACAGTATGCCAAAAAATTCATTCTTGCGAATTTTCATCTAAGATAAGCTGGAGGCAAGCAAAAGTCTGGAGAAAGTTCTTATCATTCACTCTTCATTCATCAATATGATGTTGGTGTTATGATAAAGGAACTGCATATGTGCTGTACGCACATGCGATTAAAAGCATTCATCAAGAAGTAAATACACAGTTCAGAAGCTAGTAAGGAAAGAAATTCAAACAAGCGTTATGAATCACGACGATTCGCAGCCAAAAATGTAAATTAAATATCCGTTCTTTATTTTCCTTTCAATATAATATATACATATATATATATGTGTGTGCGTTACTTCATTATCTAAAAAACTACGGTGAATAAAAAATGTCTCTGAAGAATAATTTTTAAAACTCATAAATTCAATGATACCCTTGTTCTTCAAATATTTCTAATTTACTTATTGCTCTAATGACGACAGAATATGCTATAAGTATTATAAGTCGGCAAATAAGGCAACTTTTTACATGAGCACACGATCTATCTGAAGAATCCTTGAAAATCTCCTACCAAGACATCTAGAATAAGTAAAAATTACACTGATATAAAACTAAAAGTGAATACTCGAATTTAAAAAAATCATTAGTCACTTACTACAGGTAATATCTATGGTTAAAAAAAAAGCGACTTATCTACTTAGTGTAAACGCAATCTTTTTTATACGGCCATCAAAACACGAGTCAAAATAAAAGACGTGAATACATACGCTAAAATTTGCCTAAAATAGTTGCTTAGAACATTCAAATGGCTTTCATTAATTTCAACTGATCAAAACTTTAATATGCGTGTTTTACAAGAGCATTCCTGTAATGAAATCCAACAATAATCGGTGAATCTCAAAAGCAGAAGGGGGGGGGAATTGAAATGTTTTACTAAATTTTGATTCAATAACTTCGGATCCAAATTAATTTTTATTTAGTATGGAATGATACAGTATCTCTAGATTTTCTACGTACTATTAGAAATTTCTGCATATTTTTAATCTTAAAGAAATCCATTTTAGTTTATTCACTTCGTTCTAAAAAAATAAATACAATCGATTTTAGAATTCAGGTGGCACAAATGAGAAATCAAATTTCACTGATTGGAGTTTTGCAGCTTGGAGCTCTGATGATCGTTACAGCAACAAACAACACTTTCTTAATTAACCAGCCAATGATGTTTGAAGGTCTTCTAACAGCAGACATTAAAATATTTACAAGACAAAATTTTTCAAACAGATTAAATTTAAAAAAAAAAAATCTACACTCATGGCGCATTCTCGCCAAACTAGTTGCTCCCTATCTCTACCGACCAAGCATGAATGGCCGGGCAACACTAGACAGGTAAAGCATTTGTGTGGGGAACCACGGGCTGTTAGCTTCCAATGAGAAAGCGACACAGACTGTGGCAAAGTGTGGGAATTTCAGGTTCCCCCTCGACCTAAAACGAAGAGTAACCAGCTTTGAATACGCGTATGCAGCTTTCCAAAAGACTTCGAAATTTATATGCTCGCGTTCTGCGCAGCCAGTTCGTTCAGCCTTCTTTCCTTTCTTCTGCACAACATTTTCAGAAAACGCCCACAAAGACCACCCCTGCTGACGCGAATAATCTTTTCTTACAATAAAAAAAATATATATAATATTACAAAAAGCTCAAGAAAAGTAATAGTAACAAACACAATTGAACAAAATCGCAATACAAAAGATGCACACACTTCCAAAGCCAAAAATTTCAAATATTTCCCTCCTCGATCTTCTTTTCTTCTTACGTTTTAAAGCTGATTAGAAATATGGTGTGATATTGCAATTCAACAGATTTCCAAATGATTAAAATAAATAACAATTCTTTCCCCATCGGTGGCATTTCATTTTAAATGGGAAGTAGTTCTCAGTTTGCAATTCATTTATGCCAAATACCGTAAATATGAATAACAGCTGTTATTATAATAACTGTACTTTTGAAACAGTGCGTCGCTACTAAATTAACAATAAAATATACTTAAAATAACGGTACAGAAAAAATGCATTAGAAATCTATAACTGAAAACTAATGGTATAGATTTAACACAAATTTATGAAAAGTCTAAATTCAGTATTTTTAATCAAAAATGTGTTTATTCATTGCTTAAGTAAAATAAAAGATTTACGACAACCGGATTAAATACTCAAATATCAATTTTGATACAACCATTCACAAAATACATCATATTTCAAGTCTAATGGGTAAGTTGATAATTTATTATGACAAAATATAGATCACACGCTAGCAATGTTTGCTACCATCATGAAAAACATAATTTCAATAACAGGTAACTTCTGTGTTACATAGTACCTCTAGTTATTACCTATGACAATAATCATGGTTTCATATATAAAATTACAACAAATAAATCAACCATACAAAAAAGTTGATTTTTATCCTTTAAACTTTCGTATTTATTTAAATGTTAGGTCGTTGGATAAATGCACGATACGGATGAATAATTTTCCAGATCTATGACTTACTACGGCAGACCAAGACCGGTTTTCCTTTATTTTGTAGTCAGCAATTAAATACGACCAATGGCAAAACCAGGAGAAAGATGGCGGGGTGATAAGTATCTTCATAAAAACGTCCCTTCCCGCACGATATTACAAATCCCACAGGCACAAATAATGAGTATAAAAAGTACGAACGCTTAAAAGACAAACGATTTCCGTTCCTTCAATTCCTACATAAAAGTTTTTCAACTCCACTAATTTTAATGCACAACTAACTGTATTTTGCGAGGAAAGACCCTTTTCTACACGCAAAAAACTGATAAGAATTTTAACAAGTTCTGTAAGCAGACCTTGAGACATAATGATCGTTTTTCAACTTTTGGATATGCATACCAAATCAAAGATTCCATTAAGTATTTAAAAAAAAAAAGGATATACCAAAGAGGAGAAAAAATGTTTTATACACTAAGCGATGAATTTGTTGTTAAAACAACTACTTACAATTATTACTTTACTAATAATATAATTTATCAAAACTGAGAAAGAAACGATAAAACAATAAAACGCAAAACTTAAAAACGAATTATAATACAAGAAAATAAAAATGGCATGCTCAACCACATCAAAGGACCTTATTTTAAGGCCTACTGAATACCAGCCAAGCCTGATACATTTTCCACATTTAGTTACAATACTGCAGTTTATTTAGCAATCGGTTGTTCAATCTAGCAGTGCACTGCAAAATATCCGTCCTAAAATAACTTAGCGTTTATTTCTGTAATAATGATAAAAGAAATATATTTCTTAATATAACAATATATATGAAATGCGCAAGAAATTTGAAAAAATTTTATCTTTAAAACTGAAAGTAACCACTTTTAACCATGCGTAAATTGTACAGCGAAATATTACACGAAAACAAAAGTTCTAATGAAATTTATTTTCCATCAGAAACTATAAAGTTCGGATTATTATGTTTATAATTATACATATGGGAATAAGGAACAGTTTTTTTTTTTCCAAATGACGATTGTCAACACCTTGAAACAGAGATTAATGTTGCACTGGCACTATCTGACTATGAATAACGATCCCTCGCTGGCATTCTGCCAAAACTCATAGACCGTTCAAAAATTTGTCGAGTTCAGAATAGGCATCTGAGAGAATCAAAAAACTCGCTTGTACGAGATGATCTAGCGAGGCATGTGACGATGTCGTCAATGGTTATATTCCTTGTCAACGAATAATTTTTGCTTTAATTATTAAATCGGCACGAGTTAGAAGAAAATAAATGCGGAGGGGACGTTATCTCAGGAAAAACACCTATTTATTTGTTATGGATCGGACGTACCTAGACGTTATTGCCTGGATCGGACGTACATATTTATGCTCATGGCAACACAATAGTTGTTTTATTCCATAATTAGTTTTCCCTCAACTGTTATAACAACAGCAGAAACATTTTATAAATAACTGATGACTTTTTTTAAATTTATTCAGATAGTACTTTGGTTTTACACATAAAGCAATATAAAAAAACAGATTAAAATATTTTCCTCTTGTCACAGAATTTTCTTTAGGTGACAACACGCCTTAATAAACTCGCTGAAAACAACTCTCCATAATTCGTATACAAATATTTATTAAACAACGGAAGCTTTTCACAGTTTTTGAACACTTCAGTAGTACTTCAAAAAAATTGCGACTTTCTTTCATATGCTTAGCAAAATAAGAAGAAAATGAAAAACCTTCCAATGTGCAAAAACTACACCAACTAGTTTTGGCACTTACAAGGAGTAACTCACCGTAAAATAAAGGAATTCCATCCCTTTTTGCTGTTTCGTCAATTTTACATGTCTCAATAGCGTCAGAAATTTTACGTTTAGAACAGAAGAAAGTTAAATTTTCAAAATGTAAATTTATAACAATTTCTATTTAAACTTTCTTCAAGACAAAGAAGAAATCATAATTTTTTAATGAAGAAAAAGACATTCTGGGGAAGTTTATTCATGTTTGAACCATCATATAGCAATAACTTAATTTTTTTTTTACCAAAATCGTCCTGTCACTTATCGTTTAGCTCTATTCCCTTTTCAGTTTACACTAAGAAAAGAACTTAATAATAATTCAAAATTTTCAATGAAATATCAGTAAAATTACGGAATCCTGAGTTTAAATTATTCAATTAATGTATAATTTACAATTTTAAAATCGAAACTTTCTTTAATCTTCTATTATAAACCGAAACAAAGCTCAGATATCCATTATTATAATATTTTAAGTCACTCTTATTTCTAACAAACGCTACGTTTTTTAGTGATATTTAACAAATAATCGTTTTCAAACTTCTTTTATTTACTTCATTTTTTGGCTGAATACCTATCTCAGAAAATTATCGAATTCCTTCCGAAATTTTTTAACTTGCTTAAGAATTGCTTCAAAGAAACTCTTGCTCTGTAACGAACGCTAACAACTACGCAATTCGCCACTTTTCATCGCTTTCTATTTAATCTTTGCACAACACATATTATTCCTGTCAGTGTGATTGGGGTACGTTCCCATGCACACACTACGTTAGTAAAAGGCCACGGCCGGGTTCTTTCTACTTTAGATGGCGCCACTGTTTTTATAATGACTGGGAATCAAATTCAGGTTTTCTCGATCGGCAAAACTACTATGCCATTAAATTATTTCTAATTTCAACTTCATTTAAAACTTAAGTGACTTTTCAAAGCCTTGTAGTAATAAGTGATCATAAAATTTATTCACAAGTTGTCTTGTCCCTTCAATACTTTATATCTAATACTTGTCTCTAAATTCTGGAATTCTGTTTAAATTAGTTTTATAATATACGAGTTATTGCATCAGATATTTTGCATGTCCTGGAATAAAATTTCAATATTATCAAAGTAGTCATTGCAGCTAGTTACACTTAAAAATCCAAGCACGAAAATATGGAAATTCATAGCAACATTCCTCATTCCCTAAGATTAAACATAAAATTTTAAAGCTTTATAAATACTTCCTTGAGGGAAGAAGCATACACCACAATAAGGAATATTAAGTAATCACACGAATTAACGTTTTAAGGCGTTAATTAGGCTCTCATTCAATTTAATTTTAATAATAGGCAATGATTTTCAAGGATGGCAATGAGTTTCCATCAATTTGATTCAAGTGCAGGAAAAAAATTATAAAATCTATTATCTCAAAGCACTTTTCAAAAATGAATTACACGGAAGTTTCCGGATATAACAACAGTCTTGCTCATGCTTTCTCGTCGTCTAACTGCAAGAAAAACAGAGGGGGGGAATCTCAGTGCTTAGAAGACTACAGAATTCTGGGCAAAAGTACATACATGCATCACAGTACCAAGGCATAGAACTTTACATTCAGTACAGATTTCTCATGTCAAACTTACTCTAGCTTCTCAGCAATGCTTTCTGATTCTCATCAATTTTCAACTGGTTTAACAATCGGTACATCCTAATACTCTGAATATATTCGTTGATTAATCGTATAGGAGACTTCATAATTTGCGAATTGCTTTTTTTGTCGTTGCTTAGAACATGTGTAAAACGAAGTCAAACAAGTAATAAAGAGTCTTTCAAAATTATCATTTTCTCTAAAAGTTATTTAAATTTCGATCCTTTTCATCAAATTCTAGTTACGTGCTGAAAAGTAATTTTAAAATTTAGAAAAAGAAACATTAAAAGCATTATCACGAATCCTGCACGACGATTATCGGCATTATAAAATAAAATGAATGAGACTGGTCTTTAGAAACGCCATATTGAATGCAATTATTACAAAAATTTGTGAATGAATGTTTCCTTATAGCTAACGTGAACCCATTCATTGACATTATTTTATAATGAATAACATTCCTAGTGAAATTGGAAAAAAGCAACGTAATACGCGGTGAGCCGGAATCATAACAAGACATCTTCGAAGAAAAACTATCATTCATGTTGAGCGATTCGTATGTTTTCTTAGGGGAAACAAATCTGAAAACTGAATTTTTGATCAAACGTGAATGACCTGTGTATAACTGATGATAATTCTACAATTCGAAATATTTATCATGTAACAGCATTACAATGTTTGTTTCGTTCTCAAATGCGCAAAAACTTATATTTTATTTTATAAGACAATAAAAATTTAATTAATATCCTAGAAAACATATAAAAATAAGGAGCAAAATAAGTTTTTCACATTACTCAGCAGTGTTTAAAAATAGAACTAAAAATTTCGTAGCAAATTCCTCTCAATTCCTCACACATCGTATTTATCAAAGATTCACGATAGTGAAGTTATTTGTAAAATAGCATGTTTTTCTATGGCAAGATCATCAATAAATACATAAAAGAGTAAATAATATATTCTGTATACAGATTTATACCATTTTTCATCTTATGTAATGCTTTAGAATAAGTAAATAGAAAATGGTTATCAAAGGCTAAAATTTGAATTGCTTTAGTCACTTTCAAAACAAATATTTAAACAGTTTAAAAGAATACTTATTTTACACTGCTACAATTGTAATTATGAAGGAATTTTTTTAAACAAAAAAAAAAGAAAAATACATTCTGAAGAATAATCACGCACCATACGATTCCACGCTTATGAATTACAAAATTAGCCCAATTAATATCTGGATGGATAATATGCTTCAACCTAGGACAGCAATCATGGCTTTAAAAAAAATATTTACCTGAGACTGCGACAAACAATAACAATCCTATTCGCTTGAAATCCCGCATCCTTCTTCCAGAGGTCTGCTACCACTCGCTCTCCAGTTTTGATGAAACAATAAACACCTCAAAGAATCACAAAAGCTGGGATGAATTTATACAGAACAGAATTTTGTGTTTAGAATAATCCTTACTGAGGGCACTATATTTAAATGTCAGTGCAGACTAGTAATTTTACTGTGCACAAAGAACAAAAACACTGTTCTAACCGTAGAAAGAAAGCTAAGCGGTCACCAATAGTTCTTCGTCTTCCCACTGCACTGTGAAAAACCGGTGCAAGCGTCAAAGCGGGTTGCCATAGCAAAGCGCGCTGTCATCGCCATTCGCAGGAATGATGCCAAAAGTCGCCTAACTTAAAAATTTGAAATTCTAAATCATGACAAATAAATCCAAAATAACAAATTTTTAACACCAATATTCAAAATTCTGATTAACATTATTTTTCTCGATTCAAATTGTATTAGTGTTAATTATCAACTCTCTCAAAAATTTTATAATAGTTTAAAACTTGTTTTCTTCCTAGTTTCTAAATCTTTTATGTAGGAGGAGATTTATAAAACGCAATACTTGTTAAGGAGATGTTTTTCTTTCATATTTATATCAGGAAAATTTATATATATATATATTGAAAATTTCTTAATGTGAATTAAACAATGTTTAACCTATCATAATAAACTTAGAGAATTATTAAAAGTCATTAAAATATTTCATTTTTATTCCTTTAATTTAATTATGTATTCTAATCAAAACAGTTCTACAATTTATTTGCATTTTTATACAGCTTCTTTTATTTTTTACATTTTTCCCCTTGTTCAGTTGTGTGAAATAATGACAAGAATAAATATTTCTAAAAAATAATACCACTTGATAAAATTTATTAAAATATTTTTAAAGAATGTTAAACTGCTCTTAATTAGCAGAACGACACTTTTATTTATAGGAAATAAGCGAGATAACATAATAGCTCGGCGAACTTTGCTTAAATCACCTAATTCTCTTTATAGTTGTCTTTTAAATGATGATAATTAAGATTAGTGTGCAACTGTTCTTGACATCAATATTTAGTTATCTTCTGAATTAAAAGGTGTATCCTTTCCGAATATTCTTTTATCGAAAACATGTATATAAACTAAACAATTTTTTTTACTGTGATTACGTTACTTGCATCATTTCTACATGGTTTTCTGAGAAAGGGTTTATTAATCAAACCTTCATAAAACGTAATGCGTTCCAGATAGCTATTTCTCTCTGAACCAGTGAAAATACAGAAATAGGTAAAATAAAAGCTTCTTGAAACTTAAAGCTCTTTCACAAAAGAGCAATAAGTCGCCAAACCTAGATTTCCGATTCAGCCTTATAACACTCCGCGCTATCTGTGTCAGACCGCAGTAAAATGTAGTTCTTCACAAAAACTAGTTATTTTAAAGTATATTCTTTGTATATTTCCAACAAGGTGTTAGTTAGGTGAAACCTGTATGTATATAAAATTATTTACATGCATTATATAAAAATAATTTTATCTTCTGAGCGAGGCGGATATCTACAGCTACCTGCAACATTTCAAACGTAATGATTTGAACGCAGTGAGCGTCCTTCTATTTTCATGATCCGGATGATGCATTAGCGGCATTTTCGGTTTAACCGCTGTTGTGAAATGAAGGGCAGAAATTTTTTATATATATGTAGACACATAAAATAATCACGAAAAGGTAAAGTTTTTCTAGAAATACGTACTTTTCTTTCCATTTAAAACAAGAGCGGATTAATTTGGGGTTTCTAACGGTAAAATTTAGACAGTATTTATACACCTAAGAAAGCTAAGACTGAAATTCAGTGCCAAAATTAAGCTTATATAATTGCTTAACATTATTAACATTTCAATTAATTAATAACTTTATATTTTTCTTTCTAACCATCACTATATTTATTTTTAATAACAAGAATAAAATGGCTTGAAATGGAAATTCTATCAAAATATTTCATAGAAACGAAAAGTAAAATCATCAGAATATTAAAATATTTTTATGTTGAAATAATTGATTACTAAATAAATATTAAGCTGAAAATTTATAAAATTTTCCCTCGACATCATGAATTACTTTGCTTTCTATTTGGTAATTTTTTTTAAATGATGTAAATTCCACTACAGCTGATTATTTGTTATTATCATAGTTTCGAAACTTGGGGAGCAAATATCAGATAAGAATTTTTTACGATTGTAATTAAATTTTATTGCCATAAAATCGCCGATCATCTAGTATTAGAAATTTTTATTTATTGTTATAGTCCTCTCCACAAAGGAGATTTTATAATGTAACTTAACAAAACATATTATAACAAAACATATGTCCATATTAACTTTAACAAAAACAAATCAATAAAATATACCTATATATACCGTAACAAAATCTTCGGTACAAATATTTTCGGCAGTTATAGCATTGTTTTTGTTTATTAACTCCTCAAAGAGACGTTATAGCATCCAGTAAGCTATAAAATTTTGCCCATGACATATAAAGATTAAAAACAGAAGAACACGTTGTGTTCAATGGAGGAAGCCTGACAACTTTTATTATTTATCTTCGGCGTTATACAAGTGCCTGGCATGTCAGCGTAAGAAGTTATTTTATCTGCACTTCTTAATACGAGCATTTTGCAACAAATATTGTTTTATAATATGAACGTGATAGACGAAATACCTTTTTAAATCTAAAGCCTATGAAAAGTTTATTTTTGCGCTGACTATAATTTTAAAATATTTTGACTCTTCAACTAACTTAACTTAATAATACTTTGTTAATTATTGTTTCCTATTAATAGTTTAGTCAATCTGAATTCTAATCCATAGTTCCAATCTCTTCTGTACGCATTTGAACTCTTTTGTTTAATTATTTCTTAGAGGGCAAGTAAGTAAATTTCATACTTAGCCTATTCTGTTAAATTTTTAGCCTATTCTATGTTAGCAGAGGATTTATAATTTTACGTGTGTAATATTGCAAGGTACAGCTTCTTTGAGGGGGAAGGGGGACGCTAGATCAGAGTTTCAGAATTCCCTACAATATTGCCAATGTACTTATTAAGTAACAATGAAATATGTGAATGAATTCGTTTGCATTGTAAATTTCTTTAACTATTAATTATCAACCTATCTTTAATTTAGTTAAATTTAACTTTCCTAACATATGCTAAATTCCCTTCAATTTGTAAAAGAATCATCTGTCATTAGCATGTTGCACGTTTCTTTATTTAATGAAGCAACTTGGTTTCTCAAAGTAGGCTTTCATGAAGTAACACTACACAATTGAACTCAGTTTTATTCTGTCTAGCTACGTAAAATTCACTAAAATAAAGTGGTTATAAAGTTAAGTTATTTGAATGTGGCAAGGTACATGAAGGTTATCAGCTTAAGGGAAGAAACGTCTTCGGAGAGAACTTTTCGAAGGAAATTAGCTAGTAATTACGTTAAACATCGGGAAAATACGAACATTAACGATGCAGCCAGCCGTTCACCTGGATTCGAAACAGAGTCGAACTACCAGTATTCAGCAGGCTTAACCTCAAAACCATTGGTTAGGGCCACTCATTAAAATTTTAAATAAATGAAAAAAAATGGCATTGAAACAGATACAATACTGGAAAATGAAGCCGTGTTTTTTATGTTCTTGCATAAAGTAAAGGAAGTATTGTAATAACGAAAAATTCCAGGTACCATATTTCAACGAAAATATCCATTTTGACCGCTATCCAGTGCAATTTAACGATGTTTTTGCTTGACATCTGTACGTAAGGACAGAATAAAGGACTCTATTTCCCCAAACGAATTATAAAACTGATTTAAAATGAATTCAGAAGAGATTTTTTTTCATGGTGTCTGTACGTAATTACGTATGTATGTATCTCGCATAACTCAAAAACGAGTGGCCTCAGAACATTGAAATTTTGTATATAGGACTGCTATAACATGAAGACGTGCACCTCCCTTTTTGGTTGCAATCGGCCAAACCAAAAGTATGGCGCAATTTTTTTGCCTTAAAAATGATTAAATTATGTGGTTTTAATCTTCCGGTTAAGGTTTTTATGCCTTTAGTTAATTTTTGCATGCAATATTTGTAGAATTAACAACCATTTAAAAGTTGTTTAATGCGGCTAAGCCTAATTATTTTTACCATTGCAGCCATATTTGTTTACATTTGAAACTTATCAGAATAGTGGGTTTGTTGACAATGTAGAGAAACTAAGCTTCATAACAGCAAAGATAACGCCTTCTTTTATTATTGCGAATTAAATCATGCTTAATCCATTCTCGAATTTATTCGAGGAAATAAGTGTTTAAGATTTACTTCGTAATTTTTAATATAGATATTTTGAGTTTTTACGTATTTTTGCCTTTTCGCGAAGTGAGAACTGAATTAGTTGAATGAGAATTACTGAAACGTCTGTGAAAAACTGTTTCTTCTTTTTTTGTTTTGTTTGTTTAATTTTTTGTATACATCGTTTTAGATTTATTATAGTATTTGAATAGAGCATGTGGCAGCGATTATATAATTCTTGAGATGATATAATTTTTGTGCATTCTGAATTATAAAATGAATGAGATGTAACTCTGTTAAGTGAACCTAGCATCAACGTGTCCCTATGGTAAACAAATATAGTGAATTTTAAAGAGTGCCTTTATTCTATTGTGGTTTATACGCTATCGACGAAGCAGATTTAATTCAGTCTAATAAGTTTAAATTAAATGCAGGAAAAAAATGCGTATAATTTAAGCGTTATAAAAGACTCAAGATTCAAATACTAGAGGGAAGGGAGACTTTTAAGATTATTTCAGTTTTGACACAACAACAAAATATAGATAAGTTCCTTTCTTGGAAATATTTTTCGTCCTGTAAATTACAGGAATGAGACGAATGGAGCAAGTTACAAGAAACTTAAATTAATTAAATGTTGTTGTTTGAAATGCTAGCATATTTTAATTAACGCATTCGTTGGGAATGGCCAACACGCATCGGTCAGTTAGCCGTCTTACCACTGAGGAAAAAATACACTACAATTTTACACCCGCGAAGAACTGAATAACTAAAAAAGTAGCTAAGCTACAAATAAAGTGAAAAATAATACTCTGTTAATAAACTGTTGCAGCCTACTAGTTTTTTTAGCCCAAAGGGACAATTTGCCCAGGAGGGCTATTAATTTCGTTTTGGCATTTTGCGCTGATTCACTATAAATGGCGAATCTCTTTTTAAATTGTTGCCACCAAATCAAATTTTCAATAACGAGTCAAATATAGAGTCATCAAATTTTCAATAACGTACGTTTCCACACGAATATGGTCATCTGGAAGTCCAAATTTGGAATTTGTTTTATTATCTACTTCATATTTCGTAAAACTTTAACGAATTTTTGATTAACAAACTCAACGATTTCAAAGCGAGCAATGGCAACACTGCACGAAAAAAAAATTATATCTCCAGCTGGCGAGACTGTGTATCGGAAATTCTAAAGATGGGCTTTTTTAAATATTTTGTTATATTACTGTTGAATCGAATTTTATGGTTTAAGTGCCAAGAACATGATATTTAATAAATAAAGGTAACACACAAAACGTTAAAAAAGCGTCCCTTTGGGCGCAATAAAAAATCTGAAAGATTTCAAATTTTTTTTTTTTCTAATCCCCTCCTAAAATTCTTTATTCTGAAGGTTTGCCACTTTAAATCCTGACTCATTCACGGAAGATGAAAACTGTTTTATGCTACGCAAAATTTACGTTTAAGGTATGTAGTAAAAACTTTCGACTAAGCTTTAAAAGGAAAAAGATTTAACTCATTTTTTTTTCTAATTATCTAACTGATTAATTGTGGTAGAGAAAGAGAGTCATTTTATTTCTTATGCCATATGCAACAAATTCGCAATCAATTGACCAATAACATTTCACAGTCAATTGAACAACTACAACTTCAACCTTTTTATTTTGAGATTTCCCAACCACTTCCTGTCCCCACAACTTGACAACGTTTTAGGTGAGGTCATGCGTTTTCGCGGCCTTCCTTTTGAGCATTGCCACAAATCTGGTGTCATGAATCACCTAAAAACAATGTTTTCATGGGGTGACTCCTTCACTGATTCATTTTTTATGAGAGGATTTTCTGACGTATGAGAAGCGTCGAAGACGGAAATCCTCACTTTTAACAGGTCTTCCGGGAGTGTCAGTTGGCTCTCAGAAGTTCTGTGCAGTGGCGTCGAAGGTCAAGGTAAACCACTGAAGAAGTTTTCAAAGTTTAATTTAAATGTAGCTGATCGTGTGTGTGTGTGAAAATAAAAAAATAATAATTAAAAATAAAGTCAATCCGGGTTGCCTTCAGGCTAGCCCAATAGGGTCGCTAAGTTTTATACTAGTGATTGGCAGATAAGAACCAGTTGGAAGCGCATTATTAACACAAAAAATAATTGCTCACTGTTAAATTTAGCCAAATAAATTAATGCGCTGTTTACAGAGTATTAAGTACTGTAGTCCCAAAACTAAACTATTTTTCAAAATGAGAAGTATTTCAATATTGCAGTCAAACTCCGTCATAACGAATCAGGGTTATAACGAACTCCCGGATAAAACGAACTTCCGTATATAACAAACGACCTTTTGGACCCGTTTAGGTTTCTATACATTTTAATGTTATTTTATACTGTTATTAGCAAACTTCTGAGAGTGGAAATGGGATCTAACTGAATGGACATCTTCGACTGGAAATTTTTCTGTATTTTTCAAACTTGTTCCAGAATTTCTGCAAGTTTTGACGAAAAAAAAATGCCATCGGTTCTTTTTACTTCAATGTAAGTAACGAAGTAAAGGAAGTATTGTAATCGAGGAAAATTTCGTGTGCCATATTTCAACGAAAATATACATTCCAACTGCTCTCGAAATCATTTGAACGATGTTTTTGCGTGACATCTGTACGTACGGACAGAATAAAGGTCTGTTTTTGGCAAAAAGGATTGTGGTTGACGTAGAGAACTCTGCGAAGCTACTGGCTAGGATCTGTATCTAGGCAGTCTCGGCCAGGGCTGTATACAAATTATGAACCTATTGGTTCTGGGGGCTCCGGAAAGGTCACTTATTGGCCGGCCCGGGGTCCGGCAAGTCTTAAAGTAGTACGGTTCTAATAGCCCGGTGGGGTTACGCCCCGGGTATGCTGGGTAATCGCGCTCTGCGACGGGCAGCTCGAGCGACTGGCAGATGGCATCTAGACGGCCGGTTTCGCCGTATTACGATTAGTGTTCCCCCGGAACTGTAAGGCGGTAGGGCTGGCCGTATAGTGGCAGCACATAGCATGGCGGAGCACTTAGTGAGAACTAACTTAAATTTAAAATAGATTTAGAAGAGATTTTTTCCTTGACGTATGTATGTATCTCGCATAACTCAAATACAAGTAGCCATAGAACACTGAAATTTTGAATATGGGACTGCTATAACATGTAGTTTTGCATCTCCCTTTTTCTTTGCAATCGACTGTACTAATCATATATATATATATATATATATATATATATACCCACTCTGTTACTCAACTCCGTGAGCTCAGTTTTTTATTCTTATATGTTGGTAAATTGTTCATTTTCTGCTTTAAAAGTGATCGAATTATGTGGTTTTTATGTTCCTGTTAAGGTTTTTATGCTTTTAGTTAATCTGCATGCAATTGTTGTAGAATTATCAAAATTTAAAATTTTAAGGTGGCACAGCCATTCGTTTACATTTGAAATCACGGAGAAGAATAGTGAATTGAGTCAGTTTCTGAACCTTTAATCTCTTTTTGCCGAGTAGGATTAAAAGTAAACTTTCAGTTTTCTGCACCGAAAAAGCTGTCTTCTTGCCCGCTGGCCGAATTGCTTATTTTTGCGTGAAAACTGTAATTTTAATTGTAAAATTTTTTTAACTGTATTTGGAGTTTTAGGTTTTTCTGTATTTTACAATTTTTTATAAAGATGTTTTGAGTTTTCATGTATTTTTGCTTTGCCGCAAAGTGAGAAGTGAATTAATTGAATGAGAAACATACTTCTAATGAAATTCAAGGAAATAAGCCTAAATGAAATACGGCAAAAATTGTGTATAATTTATTAGTCCATATAAGGAAGTCATTTGATGCCCACATCAGATTTTTTTATTATTGTTAAAAATAATTCGAACAAGCAGCTTTGGACCTTGCTTGTTTGGTTGAATAAAATCTGCCTGAGAGGGGATCGCCTTTTTGTGGTCGTTTTGCAAGAAATTGGCTAGTATAGTTCGACCGTCTCAAACGCAACCCTGGCTGGCATTCTGCCAAAACATATAGACTCGCCCGAAAGGGGCGTTATTACTTGCTGCTACGTGAAAGGTCACGTGAAATTCTTCTCTTCTCTGGAAAGAGAGAACGGAGGGAAAGAAAGCCCCCCATCCTTCCACCCTATTTTGAGAATAATTCGGTACGAATGGCGCATGCGTGTTTGTGCTTATGGTCGCGGATGAGGCGGTCGAACTATATTCAAGTTACACGTCAGGAAAACCACGACAACAACACTTAACGACTCATGATGATGAGATTGGAACCCAGATCTAATTATCAATTTTGGAGTGATCTTATCCATTTGGCGACTAGGAGGCTTCTTACTGGAATCCACTGGCAAAAGTGTGCATTATGCTATCGCAATACAAAACATCTTACTCCTAATCTGAAGGAAGCAACATTCACGCGGATGGTGCATCCCTCCACGTTTTGTCTTATTCTCAGTGTTTGGTTAAATGGAACAATAATCCATCACTTTCACTGTGAGTGGTTACAGAAATCTCTAGACTTAAATACCGCAAGATTTGATTGTTATACATGAGATTATTTGAGTCACTGGCTTGCGAAGATTATCTAAGGCAGTTATTCTCAACCTTACTTTTGTCGCGGGACATTTTTAACGATTTCAGAATTTGGCGGCACACAAAGAAAACGATAAGTTTGAAAGTTGTTTATTTACCTGTAATACACTGTGTAAAATAGTTTGTGATAATAATTTTGAATGTAAAATAAAATAATATGTACTACAAAAACTGCAGTACGTTTATTAAGGGATTAAATACAAGTTAATAATAAGAATACCTTTAATGAGAAATTTCAGCTTGATGCTTTTTGATAATTTCATTTATATTGGGTGGTAAAAATAAAATGCTACTCTCCTATCATCTTCTACATTTAACAGCCTCAATCTTTTATTCGTTTTTATGTTGGTTAATGCTGAAAATCCGAATTCACACAAAGAAGATGTAGAAAATTGTAATAATATTTTTAAAGCTTTCTTGATCATTATGGGATAATCGCACTTAATGTTAATCCAAAATGAATTAATTGATTCTTCCGAATATTTTAAAATTAAATCTCGATCATTCGAAAGCGAAATTAGTTCTTCTTCATTCAAAGTTAATTCAAATACAGAAGTAATCGTTATCACAAATGGATTACCTAACTCAATCAATTTTTTTTTATATCTAAATTTGGGAAATAATGACTAATTCTCTCCTTTAATGTTGTCAAATGGTCAATAACAACTTTATGAGTAATTTTATTAAAATCTTTTGGCACTGATCCAAACTTTTCCAAATTGCCTTCCTAAGCTTTATTCTTCTTTAAAGTTATTTATTTTTGGAATCCCACCAGTTTATCTGTTGAGTTTAATACATTTTCTTTCGGCCCTTGCATAACTGAATTTATGTTATTAAAAATAACAAAAATGTCTGGTAAGTAAGCTAGTATCCCATCTGCACCAATCAGAACTTCTCAATTTAAATTATGTACTGAACATGTACGAAAATGTTCCGAAGTGCGCTCTCCTCCAGAGCACCGAAATCGGCTTGGATAAAACAATTGGCGCGCTTATGACTGTCTTAAAAACCGAATTTCGCCAATTGTCATGTGTACCGTATACAAGGATTAAATACATTATAATTTTTACTATATACATTTCTAAAATTTGGTGGCACACAAAAGTGCCGCGGGACAGTGGTTGAGAATCACTGATCTAATGTATAACACTTGTAATGTTAAGGACTATACGTGAAGATATGGATCAATGATTTCTAAATAAATTCTGTTTCAGCAGTTCATACATCTTTTCTAGCCTCTGAACAATGCTCACAAACGTTGGCTACAATAATTAGCATTTATTATAATCATTATGCTCTTTTAGAGTTGAAGTAGCATCTGACGAACGCAACACTGGTTAAAAAAACTTTCATAGCAAAATTTCACATTAAAAACTTGATTTTGTGTTAAATGCTTTGCAATACATTGAAAACTCACTGAAATAAAAATTTTTATTCTTACAATTTTTTTCCATCATTTTGTACTACGACCAAAAGAAGTACATATCACACCGCTGTATTTTACTTATAGTAGACATAAATTCTGCGTAGAAGATCAGCAGTCAGTCAATATTGGATAAAAAAAAATATTCGCCTACCCTTAATGGATTGTTAACGACCCAGGACTCCACATTACTATTTTTAGATCTCTTTTGCGCAACAACATTTCAGGCGAGCAGAAATAGTAAAATATTATTATACATCTGATAAAATTTCCTATTCATGTTTTTGCTAAAAATGGTTCAATGTGTTTAACAATTTACTGATGTCAAGAATTTGAGTTACCGCTGAAGCCCGATCGTTTTCTTTTCTTTTTTACTTCCTTGTTCGAAGTAAAGCAAGTTGTAATCGCGAATAATTTCGGGTATCATATTTCAACGAAAATATCCAATTTGACCGCTCTAGAATCCATTTGAACGGTGTTTTGGGGTGACATTTGTGCTTACGAACATAATAAAGGACTGTTTTTTTCCAAAAATGGTTGTAAAATGGATTTAAAAGGATTCAGAAGAGATTTTTTCGTGACGTCTGTACGTACGTATGTATGTATCTCCAATAACTAAAATACGAGTACCCTCTAAACGTTGAAATTCTGCATATGAGGCTGCTATTACATGCAATTGTTCACCGCCCTTTTTGGTTGCAATCGGCCACGCCGAAAGTATATAAATATAAATATATATATATATAGAACCACTCTGCTATCCGGCTCGGTAAGCTCAGCTTTCTTATTCTTATATTAAATTGTGTAGGCTTTGCTTTAAAAGTAATTGAACTATGTTGTTCCTATGTTCCGGTTCAGGTATTTATGCCTTTAGTTAATCTGCATGCAATCGTTGTAGCACTATCAACGATTGAAAAGTTTTTTAAGTGGTACTAAGTCTAACAAGGCCGCCATTTCTTTACATTTTAAATTCTTAGTAGAATAGTGAATTAAGTCATTTGGTAAACCAACTTCAGTATCTTTTTGGCTAATAGGAACAAAAGTAAGCTTTCAATTTTGTGCATCGAAAAATCTGCCTTCCTGCCCGCTGGGCGAATTGCTTGTTTTTGCCTGGAAACTCTAATTTTAATTGTAAAAGTTTTAACTGCATTTGGTGTTTTATGTTTTTCTGTATTTTGCAATTTGTAATGAAGATGTTTTAGGATTTTATGCATTTTTGCCTTGCCGCGATGTGAGAATTGAATTGACTGAATGAAAAATATATCTGTAAAGGGATTCAAGGAAATAAATTTAAATGAAATCTAGCAAAAAAATTGTGTATCATTTAATAGGCCGTACAAGGAAGTCATGTGGTGTCCACGCCAAATTTTTTCTTTACTGCGGTGGAAGGATCAGAGAAATACGAATGAAGAAAATAAAAAAATTAAGTCTACCACAATAATGCATAATAATAATAATAGTGTTGCATCTAAGGACATAATAAAAATAATAAAAAAAAGAAGATTTTTGAAAACTAATATTAAGGGAAGAGACCAGCTATATTCTAGAAAAAGCATTATGCTTGTAAAGCAATTTAAAATCAAAGGAGGAAGAGGCAATAGAACAGAACAATACAGATAAATGCTGAACGAGAATGATGGAAAACATGAAAAGCTAAGTCTTCGCTTTAATAGGCAAGCCCATAAGTTTTACAACTGTATAAACATCTTCTGCTATTTTCAGAAAATAAAAAAATCTGATATGTACACCACATGACTTCCTTGTATGGAATGTTAAATTACAAGCACTTTTTGCTGCATTTCATTTAAAGTTATTTGCTCGAAATTCATTAGAGATGAGCTTCTTATTCAATTAATTCAGTTCTCACTTCGCGGCAGGGCAAAAATACATAAAACCTCAAAATATCCGCATTAAAAATTAAAAATTTAGGAAAAAAAACCCACCAAATACAGTTAAAATAATAAAAAAACCCAATTTTTTTCAATTAAAATTAGAGTTTCTACACAGAAACAAGCATTTCGGCCAGCGGGCAAAAAGGCAGACTTTTCAATGCACAAAAATGGAAGTTTAATTTTGGTCCTACTCGGAAAAAAGACACTGCAAGTGCAAAAACTGAATTCACTATTCCGCTAAGTTTGAAATGTAAACAAATATGGCTGCTATGGTAAACAAGAATTAGGGTTAGCCGCACTTAAACAACTTTTAAATTTCTGATAATTCTACAACTATTGCATGCTGATTAACTAAAGGTGTCAGGACTACTGTTTCTTCTGGTTGATTTTGCAAACATAACTGGAGTCTTGAGTCAGAACAGGGAGCTTACTCAAAGCTATGTTCGGACGTATGTAGAAAATAAAACAAAGATAAGGAGGGTTACATTTACCCTGTATTCTCATAGCGTACAAGTGCTCCCGCACTTCGGGATACAAACACCAATACTTTTAGTCTAGAACCAAGAAAATAAGAAAATAAACTAACTTAACTAAATAAGAACTAAGATGTTTTACAGAGACTAGTAACTCGAAGATTGGCCTTTTAATACCACGTATGTAGTAAGCAGGATACAAAGACTATAATACATCTTCGAAAATCAGCGATAACTACATTCTGGTCTTAAAGGCAGACAACGAAAATCACACGCGTGGTAAAAGCCACGAGAAATCCCTCTTTCACTACTTCTTGGCCAAAAGCCATGTCTTAAATACTTCTAAAGTTTGCAACCTCATTTGCATACACTAAATCTATTCGAGCTTATTCTGGCCGGAAATGAAAAATCAGAGGGGATAGTAAAGGTTTAAAATAAAATAAACGTTAGTAAAACTTAAAATCCTTACAAAGGTATAAAAACCTTAACCGGAAGATAATTAGGCTTAGCTGTACTTAAACAACTTTTAAATTGCTGATAATTCTACAAATCTTGCATGCAGATTTACTAAAGCCATAAAAACCTTAACCGGAAGATGAAAACAACATAATTCAATCATTTTTAAATCATCATTTGAGCTCACTGAGCCAAGTGCGTGTATATATATGGAGTTTTGGTGCGGCCGATTGCAACCAAAAAGGGAGATGCACAACTACATATTACAGCAGTCCTATATACAAAATTTCAACGTTCTGAGGCTACTCGTTTTTGAGTTATGCGAGATACATACATTCGTACGTACAAACAGACGCCACGAAAAAGTCTCGGATGAATCCATTTTAAATGCGTTTTGTGATACGTCTGAGGAAAAAGAGTCCTTTAGTCTGTCCTTACGTGCGGATGTCACGCACAAACATCGTTAAATTGCATTCGATATCGACTAAAATGGGTATTTTCGTTGAAATATGGTACCCGGAGATTTTCGCGATTACTAGACTTCCTTTACCTTCGTATAAAGAAGCAAAAAATCATCAAGACTGGACATTCTGATTATTATGACCACTGGAAGTAAAGTTTTGAAATGCGATTAAAAAATTATGAAATTGAAAACAGAAGCTTTGGAATGCGATTTTTCTGAGTACGATTATACTTATTTTTAGAAGCACAATTTCTAATGATTAAATGACACCGGTTTCGAGCTTCATTTCTTCACATTAAAATTTTTGCAATTATTGGTGTAATGTTTATTTTACTTGCTTTTTATTTTATCGCCGCAAAGGTGGTGAAGCAATAAATTTCAGACTTTCATCTATCGGTTGTTTTGTCGTTTAATTATTGCTTTGATATTGTTCCACAGATCCATCAGGTAAAATTTCTCTCAACTGACATCTGTTAATTGCTGTTTAATTTTCCGTGTGGCGATGTGTAATACAAGCTACGGACAATTATTTTCCAAGTAGACTTTCCTTAATTTCCTAAATAACCCATAACCAGTGCGTTGTCAGGTAAAACAACAACAAACGCTATTTTGGCTTCTGTTTACTTCGTATTTTTTATGTGCTGAAGTACGGAAGAATAAAAAAGAATTAACGTTCTGCAAGACTTACGAAGTAACGAAAAACAAGACCAACAAAAAAATGCCTGAATTGCATGAAGTAGAATCTTGAGATCCTTCTAAACTCAAGGGCTGGAGGAAGTTGGCCGAAAACTACTCCTAGATGTGGTAAAGGGCTTTAAGAAGCTATAGCAATAAAAAACAAAAATAGTCTTAATCTGAAAAGTGGCCGATAATTTCTGGAAATGGTTAAGTTAATTGACTAAGGCAAAGCAACTCGAGGGCTGTCTTCCTATAGAACGGGATGCATTTCGTGGAAAATTTTTTTAAGGGTAACTGTCTCCTATCTACGTTACACATGGGGAAAATCACAAAAACCAACTACGCAACTATCCCAATCGCCAGGATTCGATCCTGGGTCAAACTGCCTGTGTTCAGCGGCTTTACGGCTCGTCCGCTGGTGGGCTTTATTTTCTAGAAATGAATTGCACATATCGAAAAATATTTTAATATATGGTTCGACCGTATCAAACGCAACCCTGGCTGGCATTCTGCCAAATCACATAGACCTCGTCCAAAAGGGGCTTTATTACTCACTGCGAGGTGAAAGTCTTCTCTTCTACGCAAAGAGAGAAAGGAGGGGAAAAAAGTCCCTATTCATCCACCCTATTTTGAGAATAATTCGGTCCGAATGGCGCATGCGTGTTTGCGCTCATAGTCGCGGATGAGGCGGTCGAACTATACCTGGCATTTTTTAGAGCTTTGAGCGCCATACAGGTGACGGTACGACTTCGCTCAATTAGGCCCCACTTTTGATAGAGAGCGCCTCGAGGGAGGAACGGGTCCAAGGGTATCCCACCCTGCTTCTCTACAACCAACCTCTCAAGAGGACTTTCGGCTCGCCATGTATTTAGAGTGCCCTCATGCCGCAAAGACACTATAAATTTACAAACATCATGCCTTCTCCGGGACTCGAACTCAGACCCTTCGGCATCGCATAGCCTCCCCTAATCAGCATACCGTCTGAGCGGCTCCGGATATCATAATTTTAATAACTACTGCTAATTATCTGCATCGGCAAAAAGAGATGATAATGTGTTACTGCGATGGAAGATTTTTCTTCCTGTAGTCATGTCAGATTTATATTTAATTTTAAGTACAACCACTTTAAAAGTATAGCATCTTTTGTTTATAAATTTACTTGTTTTTTAACCTGCTACATTTTTATCAAATCTTATATTCCTTTAAGTGTAGCAATAGAACAAAGAAATATGCTTCATTATTCTAATTTCGCTTGCAATCCATTTTTCTTTTTTTTCTATTTCCTCTTCCTTATATCTTAGAAATTAAGATTTCAGAAAGTTGACAAGTTAATAGCCCGATAACGAATTTTTTAATAACCTTAGACGCACGTGTTCCAGAAAATTTATTGTTTAAATAAAAAATTCCTCTCCTTTTTTTCGTAGCCTTCACAAACAACTTATAATGATACCCAATTTAATATAAGTAAATAAATTTTACTGTTACCCATTATGGTTTCAAGCTCCCCCTTTCTCATCAGATGCAATATTTTTAAGTAGAGCTCAGTTTTATCATACGTATAATGATGGTCCCTTATTCAATTACTTGCATAGAATACCTCAATTGGGATCCTATTAAGCTTCGAGCCTAGCAAAAAGATTTACAGATGGTCATCACAGTGTATTATAGTAATACTCGAATATAGAATAGAAGTAAATTTATTTACTACTTCCTTAATAGTCCTTCCTTAATAACTTTAAAGTAAAGCTTCACTTAACATTATTTTGGACTACTCGAAGAGAAGATTCCTAGTTTTACGAGTTACGTAACAGAACAGTATATATCCACTTTATAAAAACATTTTCGCTTACAAATATCAAACTAACTTTCTTTCTTTCTTCTTTTTAATCCAAAGGGCGTTAGCCCAGAAGGGCTATTAATTTCGTTTTGGCATTTTGCGTCGATTCATTTTTCAGTCTGTTGCCACCAAATGTTACAGCCCTGTATTATATTTAAAGAAATTAAATAATGAAGAATCTGCATAAATGCATGCATGTTTCTCGCATTGTGATAAAACAACGGTACCTATAGCCTCCAATTTTGAATAACGTAATCCTCCACCGAATATGGGCATATGGAAGCCCTAATTTTGAATTTGTTTTATTAACCATTTCATATTTTGTCGGACATTAAAGAATTTTTGATTAACAAACTCAACGATTTAAAAGCGAGCAATGGCAACACAGTACGAAAAAAAAAACACATTTTTATCTCTAACGCCAGACTGTGTATTGGAAATTCTGAAGATATTGTGATAAGGTCGCATAGAGGTTCTTTGTCTAGGATGAATGATTTCCGAATGCATTGGTACCTCTTTCAGACTAGAAGAGAAATCTGGTTCAAACGAGGTGCCTTTGTTAATGATTCCAATTGCAGCCTCGAAGGTCACTCCAAGGGACAAAGTGATGAAAGAATTCTTTTTTATCGGGGTCAGAATGTGGATACCTTTGTGAGGTAGGAGTGAAGGAATCTTCTCCTTCCCCCCAGGAGTTGAACGCAGGTAACGACACGGGAAGACAAAAAAGTTTTGGCAGCGAAGAAGTAGTGAGTTTTCGAAGACGAGCCAGGATATTACGGCTGCTGCAATGGACGTTTTGGCTCTCTAGAACTATCACTCCTCGTGTATAATCTTAATAGCGATAGCGCATTTTACTGTTAACAAAGTTCTGAAATTACGGGACTAAATGTATCCAAGTCCCACTTTGTCATGAATCTCAACTGATCGTGTTTTTATTTTATCAAAGTTCATGCTATTGTTAGAACTTGAGTTAGAAGCTCATTTCAACCATGTATCACAACCGGGATTTTGTGTAGCGGTTTTGGCCACTACACCACAATATGCTCATTTTAAAACTATTTTGCGATATTGCTGTTGAACTGAATTTTATGGTTTTAAGTACGAAGAACACGTTATTTAATAAATAAAAGTAACACACAAAATGTTAAAAAAAACGCTCCTTTGGGCGTATGGATTAAAAAGAATATTTACTTTTTTTTTATATATAAATTTTTTTTATTATTATTTCGTACTGAATTTTATAATTCTATAACTAATTTCAGCTATCGATTTTTAACAGATTTGTGATAAAATTTAACTTTAAAACAGTACCTTTTTTTTAAATTTAAAAAGGCCATTTTGTCTTAAGAAATAGTTTAGATATCAAAAATAATAAATGGTACAGATTTTAAAAATGAGTTTCGATTTGAACGCGTTTCTGATTTATGTTAAATATTCATCAGTTTCATGGGCAGAAATATACTCCTTAGCACTGTAATTTTCATGCATTCCATGAAGATTAATACAACTAAATAATGGTAATTCAACCTAAATACCAATGTTGGAAAATGAGTTGTCTGCATGGGCGTTTTCATGAGTTTTCCCTATGTGCATTTTTAATACTAGCTAGTTTCCTTAAAAAGTCCTTCACGAAGGCATCCCATCTCTTAGGTAGATACCTCTCGTTCTATCGGATCCTTTTTGAGAACGAAACTTCGCAAAAAGAGGATTACTTTAGTAACCTCTCTTTAATAATACCCTTCTATTTTCATTTATTTTTTCCCTAGTGAAAAAAGTACATACAAAGAAGATTTACAACTACATGTCACAGGATCACGTCCAGGTTAAGAAAGGATTTTGGAATATACTTTAAATCTTAAGAACACATTTTAAGTTAATATAATAAGCGCTAGATAATATATAAAGAGTCAAGATACATTTTTAAATCAAGACAATAAGCACTATCTCATACATATTTCTTAGATTGTGGACAATGTATGGTTTCAACTAGTGATGCCTGAATTTCGTTTAATTACGACTGAGCTTCAGTGTGATGTATCTATCTTGTTAGTATATGTGATTACTTCAACCACTCTGTTAAGTTTATTTTTGAGGTTAAGCTAGAAGTTCTGCGTTTTTATTCAATGAAAAATGTATTGGAAGGCAAGAGATGTTGTGTGATGTCGTTGAGTGAGTGACAAGTTTCGGTTCACTATAACTTGTAATTGTTATTTACTACCTATACATCTTTGCTTCGATGGAGCTTTGTTGGACAGCTATGTCTTCCAGACAGTTTTCACTCTTTTTATTTTCCGCTGTTTTTAAGGCAAGGGCTCGTGAAGAGGGTTGTTACAGACTTAAATTAAATCAAGAAAAAATCAGTACCGTTTTAACAGTACTTCATAGGCACTGCTCGGAATATTCACGAGTATTAAAGATCCATGTTTTAGCATATTTATTGTTAAGCTTGAGAGTTTTGATATAGGATTATGAGCACTGCGGGGGTTGCTGATTCTATTAAGCTGTTCTGGAAGGGATTATCTCATTTAGTAATTGTTGAGAGAATGAAATTTACAGACTAACACTTGTGGTTAAAAATAAAATTCTAAAAGCATTATTCGAATCAGTTAGTTAATAAGTAATGCATGAGAATAAAATACAAAAAGTTAAAAGGTATTTCTCCGGCCTTCTTAGCATGCCTTCGTGGTGTAGTGGTCAGCACGTTCGGCGTGTATTCCAGAGATCCGTGGTTCGAGTCCCGGCGAAGGCATTGCTCATTTTTCATCTCTTCTGCTTGTAAATAACCTAATGTATCTACAGTAGCGCCCGAACTAAAAAGGTGGTGGATGATGATTCTCTACCACCAGGATTTGGTGATTGGGTCCCCTAATCCCCAGTCGCACTTTAAAAGGGGAAGTATATAAGATATTTCTCCAGCCTTCTTAGCATGCCTTCGTAGTGTAGTGGTTAGCACGCTCGGCGCGTATTCGAGAGGTCCGTGCTTCGAGTCCTGGCTAAGGCATTGTTCATTTTCCATCTCTTCTGCTTCTAAATAACCTAATGTCTCTACAAGGTTAGGTTAGTGGCTGTTATGTAAAGATTAATTACCTTTATTTTGGAGATATCCAAAATATGATAATCAACGCACTGTGGTAGACCAGAGCCGTTACAAAGATGAGGCAAGTGAGGCATTTACACACTGCGTTACAAGGGTGAAACCCCTTGTAACGGCTCTGAAGGCAACTGAGGCACTCGCCTCAGGTGAATCACTAGAAGGGGCACCAAATTGTCTATGCGAATTCAAAAATTACTTTAATTATTATTTTAAATTTGCCGATTATTAGTGAGGGAAATAGGCTTCGGTAAACTTAATAAAACAATAGGAGGAATTGCAAGAAAACCCGGAAATTAATGCAATGTGTATTTCGGTGTTATTTCTTATTTATCAAAAAAGTATTTTTTAACATTTTCATTTGAAAGTTATAAATAACTGGCTATATTATTTTTCTGAATTTATAAAGCTACGATTGGAAAATGCTTAAGAATTATCGTACGATTATGCTATAAGAATTATGATGTTTTGATTTAATACAGTTATTTTTATTTAATACAAATATAGCTATTTTGATATACATATAGGGGCGCGCATTTACCTTTTTGCTCAGGTGAAAAAATATCTTGGCATGGCTCTATGATAGACATTATCATTCTGAAAATATCAGTTTAATTTTTAAATTACTTTTCTTCTTCACGTATAAAATGCTTTTTCTGTAAAATAAAGTTAATTTGTAGTAAATTATTATAAATGGGTTTTATATCGCTCATTTTACATCTATTCGGCTTATTAACGAAATTTTGGGGAACCTATTTGTACTCCTCTTTTGAGACGATATCCGTAAAATATTGCCAACATGTTTATATGTTACAAAGCATTCATTCGTAAATCATTCATAGTAAGTGCCAGAAAAACCGTTTATAATAATTTATTACACATTAACTTTATTGCGCAGAAAAAAGCATTTCAGATGCGAAGAAGAAAAGTAATTTAAAAATTGAACTGCTATTTCATTGTAATAAAAACCGGATAACAATAGAAGCTTCACTGCTTCCAGAAAATACACTATCAGATTATTCATATTTGATCTAGTCTTTAGTTTTTAATAATTGTAGTAGGACAGCTGCATTTAAATTTAATAATATATCACGAAAGAATATTAGCTTTATATCTTTTTTCCATGCTTTACTGAATGTGATACTGTTAAAAATATGCCATATAAAAAATAAAAGCCGTTGAAAAGAAAGCTAGGAAATGGGGTACTCATGCCATATTTCAAGAAAAGTGTCACTGTTTCTTACTATACATGTGAGAACATATTTAATAATGTTCGTTGACATTAAAAAGTCGAGAGTATCCAGAGAAAATCGATTAAGCTTCAAGCTTACTGGATTTTTATTAAGCGTAGCTAAAATAAAACTAGTTAGTTTATACAACAATTTTATTTTAATTTTTTGTCTTCCAAGCTCGCGATATAGCAAGGACAAGTAGTAAATGATTCAAGAAGCGAAGCTGAGCGACTGAATCTCTGATACCCTTTAACGCCTGAATACACACTATTAGTTTGAGTTACATAGAACGCGTTGCTAAGCGTTTTGAGTTAGAACACGGCGGGAATTTAAAAGTTATACAGCTCAAATAGTCAGTATATTTATTTAATTTTTTGCTAAGACCCAGAATTAAGCATTAGTCTCTTTGAAAGGCTTTAATTTACTACTGAATATTGGTTATTAAATTTGTGCGTAGCATTCTACTCTTTGATACTCTATACTTCGCTGAGCCATAAGTTGTCTTTAGAGAAGGGCCAGTGCAACCGGCATTGAAATGACAGTCTAGGGGCAAAAATTCCCCAGTGTTAATTGACGTCGCAACCCATATATAAACAGACAAGCCCAAAAAGAACCGTAATTAATTTTACTTTATTGTATGTGTATTTATCCTAGTAGATTAACACCAGCTCGACAGTGCCCTTTTCAGCTTCCCAGATGGCATTTTTAAGTCCTTTGAAATTTTTGCACCCTTAGTCTCTTAAGCTGCGTTCAGACGACGGTGTAAAGGGCATAAGTGGTTTCAGCAGAGCTGCGTTGCCAGGCAATCAGTCTGTGGTAAGTCACAAAATCTGGTTTAGGGATCTTGGCATAAAGTTAGAAGTTTTCAACTTTATGCCGACATGGGATAAGCGTCGATCAATCAGAGCGAACGAGCGAAACCTGAATGGGAAAACAGAGTGGGAAAGTTGCAGACCATTGGTCCTTAATGGGGGCAGTACCGTCTCCCCACGGGGGCTAGTGGAAGGATGGTGAGGGGCGATGAGCATGTTTTGGTATTCGAACTTAATTTAAGAACTGTCCCAAAAATTTATTAAATCGATTATCCGATTTACTTACGCCATTTGTACCAGCAATAGAACGAACTTACGTGCGACGGCTCCCCTAGTGCAATTCGAAGAATAGTAAGAAGAATATGCAAAAAATTCCTCCTGACAAACAAAATAAGGATTTGTCGTTTTTCTTTGAACACCAGAGCCAAGTTCCTGAAGGCACCGTCTGTCTCAGGGTTACTAGCAACGTCATCAAAAAAAATTCGACGTTGGTTTGATAACTTCTTATAATATATCAAAATTAATTGCTAAATCAGGAAGAGCTCATACGATGATAGTGCCGGCTGTCAAGGAAGTTTTAGAAACCGTTTTACGCCAGTAATGATACAGTGCGACGACGAATTGATGACATGGCGGAAGATGTTGAAACCTCGTTATGCAAACTTTTGATGCACACCGAATTTTCTCTTCACGTTGATGAATCAACCTTGCCAGGTACTAATGAGGTTTTACTGTTAGCGTATGTCTGGTTTGTGAAGGAAAGAAAAATCATCCAAGAGATGCTTTTTGCAAAAAAATTTGATTGCAGATACTAAAGGTGAATCTGTTTTTAATACTGTCAAAGATTATTTTAATGAGAAAAACACTGCTCTTGCGAACATTATGTCTGTTGCCACCGATGGAGATCATGCAATGGTGGGTCGTCATCATGGGTTCATCGTCCTTTTGAAGAAAAAGGTGCTAAGTACAACTTTAGCTGTTCACTGCGTGATTCATAAACAGCAATTAGTTGCAAAAATCCTCAGCGACTGTTTGCATCAGTCATTACAATATGCCTTCTTTACTGTGAATGAAATTCGCAGTAATGCTCTCAATGATCGATTATTCGGGCAGCTGTGTAAGGACAACGAATGAAGAATTCAGTCGTTTGTTTCTACACACCGAGGTTCGCTGGCGTTTCAAAGGCACTTGCCTCAATAGGTTCTGGAATCCTTTCGGCTCTGTACTTGAGTTCCTTGAAGAAAAAAAGTGTAGCTCTGAAAGGCAAATTGCTACAATTTAAGATTGATGTTACTTACATGACCGATTTATTCGCAAAACTCATTGGAACTAATTTGTAGCTTCAAGGCGAAGAGCTCAATTTGATCACAACAAAATCTGTTACTTCTGCCATACTAAAAAACTCACTTTGTGGAAGCAGAATTTTAGTCGCAACGAATTCAGCCAGTTTCCAATCTTGTCTGATCTGCATAAGAGCAGTGAATCCCGTTCGATGAAACACATGTTTACTGTTAACTCCTTTAGTCTTTGCACAAGGACTTTTCTGAGCGGTTTGAAAATATTTTATCTTTGAAAGTCCCTCAGTGGCTCATGAACTCTTTTATGAATATTGAGACAGCAGAGGTTCAATTTCAGAAGAAATTGGTCGAATTTTCAAGAAAGAAACTTCACATTCAAGAGCGAAACACTTCAGAGCCAGCTTCCACAATGGTGATGTCTCACAGAATTTTGGCTTCAAAGTAACATTAATCGCCTTGACCCAGGATTGTGGACTGCTGCCAGAAAATTTTTAATTACTCTTCCTTCCTCCTACCTTGTCGAGCGAGGAATCAGTGCTGTGACTGATAGAAGTCGACTCCAAGTCGTGGAAAGAGGGGACTTGCACATTCATCTCTCTAAAGACATTGAACCGAACATTCAAAAACTGGCTCTCAACCATTAAGCACAGACATCCCACTTATCATACTTGATTGTTTCATTGAAATTACTCTTATAGTGTAGTTTTTGCTATTCTTTAATTATTTAGTTAAGAATAAAAATTTTTAAACATCGCTTAGACAATTTTTTCTGGCATTAGTCATTTCAATTTCAACAAAAGGAATGTAATTACCTTCCAGGCAAAACTATCGAGTTAAATCAAACAAATTTGTTGTGCAAGTCTACTGAAAAAAAATTACTTAGAATTTTTTCCTTTCATAATTCAGGAATCCCATTTTCTATACCGAAATTACAGGATTTTCACACAGGAAAGGAGGCGTTGAAAACTTTTTCGCTCCTTAGGGGGTCGAAATGGTTGATAATCACTGCTGTAGGCACGCACATCCACGTATGCGCAAATTTAGCTTCTCTAGACCCTGTGTCGCAGGTATAAACGGAATTTCCGCATTTTATTCCTTGTGACTATGCCTCTGTGACATTTACGTCGCCGTCTAAACGCAGCCTTAGTTCTTATCTAGTTTACTAATTAATTATTAATTTAAATCTTAAAAATCTTATATAAAGAGTTATGTACACACGTATATTGAATTGATAATTTTTAGCAGTTATTCTCTTGTAGCATAATCGCAAACTACTTTTTTTTCGATAAGGGGGTAGGGTCTTCGACCCAGGCCCCCTGGTGCTACACCACTCACCCGCGTACAAAAAACGTAGTTTAAAGTAATGGGCACATCTTTTTTTTTGGGGGGGGACACAAAGCCTGAGTACAAATGGTGACAGTATGTTTATTGAGCAGGCATCCAAACCTGATTGAAACACTGCAGGAGATGGCACCTAGGGAGTATCACATCACTCTTCTTCAGCCATTAACCTTGGGAGTAATGATTCCTATCCGTTATTTTGAGATTTTACAATAATACAGAGCTGTGTCAATACATTTTATATAATTCAGCTGTATAAAAGAACCGAGATCTCGTCGCTTAGGATGTTCATGATGGTCTGTTGAAGATGGTTGTAGGAAAAAATGTCACCCGGTTGGTTGGTTTCCAAAACTCCGATTGGCGATATTATTTGGCTAGATTTTAGAATCCTTTTTTCCCGTTCATTATATTCCGGTGCCCTTCTTTTCGTTTCCCTTTTTTCCGGGTGACTTTTTTTCCGCACACCGTTGATGACTGCTGAGCTAGTTTTTTGAACGCAACAAACCTCTCTTTTATGAGCGGAACAAACCTCTCTTTTAACTCAGACGGGTTCCAGTGCGGTCTCTCTTAGATTGGGAAGCTCTTATAGAAAGATAGTGAGAGGAACGATACCTGATGCTTTATTGTGAAGGTCTGGTGTTCCACATTACCTTTAACTGCAGTTGTAGGAATGAATCTTAAGACTGGCGCCTTCCGATAGTTTTGTTATAAGCGTTATCCCGGAAGAGTCCAACTATTAGGTTCGAGACGCCATTTTGCGTCGAATCACTATAAACGGCTGCATCACTTTTCAAATTGTTGCACCAGATATTATCATCCTAATTTAAAGAAATGAAATAATGAAGAATCTGCATGAATGAATGTTTCTCGCATTGTGAAAAAACAACGACACCTAGAGCCATCCAATTTTGAATAATGCAGTCTTTCACCCGAATATGGGCACCTGGACGTCCGAATTTCGAATTTGTTTTATTATCTATTTCATATTTTTTAAACTTTAGGAAATTTTTGATTAAGAAACTCAATGATTTCAAAGCGAGGAGTTTTTTTTAACATTTCATCAAGTTACACCAGTAGTCTCAAATTCGTGGCTTGAGGATAATTTTATGCCCTGGAAGCAGCTTTAGAAGACATTTCAGTTATGTATTTGTTGCAAATACGATATTGCAAAGATTTCGGTATTTTAGTTATTTGAAGTCCGAGTTTACATTATTTCCATTTCCATTAAAAACGCACATTAATGATGCACCAGAAAATTTATAAATGTAGCTGATTAGTTTACAGTACGATAAGCATCTTAATTAAAGATTGCAAGACGCAGATTTTATTAACTTTTATTCGTACTTGGCAAAAAAAAAAAAAAAAAAA